>BEHA01000086.1:1582946-1621042 GCA_002897215.1 Eschscholzia californica subsp. californica | reverse complement strand
GAAGATAATAATCATAAGCCTCAAACTAGTAGGGGGCGGGGACCGATTTGGTGTCTTCGTAACTCTGTGAATACCTTTAGAGAAGATCTTGTCTCTAGATTGCCTCACAAGATTAAGTCTGTTATTGATCCTGAGAATCCTTTCCAAATTGACCTATCTACAACTAAAGGTTTGATTCAAGGTAACCCCTTCTTTGTTGTTTATGTTCTTTCAAAAAGAAGTTAGAGAAAAGAACCGAAATTATTTCGGTGGTCTTGGGCTTCTCTCACCCTAAACGCTAGTGCAAGGGCTTTCCTTCGTACTTATGAACGGAAAGGTGTGCCCTTTCCACAATCTATGTGGGATAATCCCAATAGTCTCCTCTCTTGTCACTCATTTAGTAAAAATTTCAACCGACTATTGCACCGAGACTTGTAGGGTCCTGGACTCTGATACCAGTATCGGGCGGTCTTAAGCATCCCTCGGACCAAAAATTTGCATACCCATGTAGATTAAATGAAAGTTAGCTATGTACCAATGGTTATAATGATTCTAACCTTAAGTTTGGATTATTTGTTTTCAATTCAAATAACTTTTGTTCATGTTGGTCTTAATAGGGGAAAAAGAATACTATGAAAGACAGTTTGCTACATTAAGATCATTTGAAGAAGTTGATTCATTAGAAAGAGCAAATAGTATTGATGAGGATCAAGAAAATCAAGAACAAGCCAAACATGAAAAAGCTATGAGAATCTCGAACTATGCAAACATTATTTTATTAGCTTTCAAGGTAAATTCATCATCCTCTTTTCTATATTATATCAAGATTCTTTTACGAGTTCTATTTCAAGATTATTTTCGATATATATCACTAAGCATATTTTCCGAAAACATGTGAATGAAAATGCAGCTTTATGCTACAATAAGGAGTGGTTCATTAGCCATTGCTGCTTCAACACTAGACTCATTACTAGATCTAATGGCTGGTGGAATTCTTTGGTTCACTCACTTGTCTATGAAGAATATAAATATTTACAAATATCCGATCGGGAAATTACGGGTACAACCAGTAGGCATTATCATATTCGCAGCTGTCATGGCTACTCTTGGTACGTACTAATACGGGTCCAATTCCGTCCAAACGAACAAAACTCTTTTATCATTTCGCTTCTACAATCGATAGACTAGAATAGACTTCCATCTTGATATTAATATATATGGCGACAGGTTTTCAGGTACTGATTCAGGCAGTAGAAGAACTTGTCAAAGATGAACCATCGGCGAAGATGGATTCGAGTCAATTAATCTGGTTGTATTCAATTATGTTGTCGGCCACTGTAGTAAAACTTGCCCTTTGGCTATACTGCAAAAGTTCACCAAACGACATAGTTCGTGCCTATGCCAAGGTTCACCTCTAAACATCTTATTCAAATCCTATTTTTTCGACCACACCGAACTAAGATTTAGATACTTCAATTCTTTCCTCCAATGACCATGATATGTGAATGCAGGATCACTATTTCGACGTGGTAACCAATGTGGTAGGATTAGTTGCAGCTGTTCTTGGTGATAAATTTTACTGGTGGATTGATCCGGCTGGTGCTATTGCTCTTGCTGTCTATACTATTACTAATTGGTCTGGCACTGTAATAGAAAATGCAGGTATACTATTTCAATCTGAATTCACTAATCTCTCTTCTGCGGAAAAAATAACTTCTCTTTTTCTCCTAATACGAAAATTTTCTTATTCGAATGTGTCAACAAAATTCCGTTTCGTAGTATAATTCGGAAGCAAGAAACGGCTAACCGTATCAACTCTCTTATGTGTTCTTGTTTATGCAGTTTCTCTGGTAGGACAATCAGCGCCACCTGAAGTTCTACAGAAATTGACATATCTTGTTATAAGACACCATCCTCAAATCAAGCGAGTTGACACAGTTCGTGCGTATACCTTCGGTGTACTTTACTTCGTTGAGGTTAGTCATGAAAAATTGAAGTAAATCTTGGTCAAGAAATCCAATTAGAGTAATGGGTTTGTACTAAAATCTTCAAAACTAGGAGAAAAACTAACGAACGACAATTTGTACAACTTCGTTTCTGATTTGACAGGTTGATATTGAGCTACCAGAAGATTTGCCATTGAAAGAAGCACACGCCATCGGTGAGTCTTTACAGATAAAGATAGAGGAACTTCCAGAAGTAGAAAGGGCCTTTGTTCATCTTGATTTCGAGTGTGATCATAAGCCTGAACATTCTGTTCTTAGTAGATTACCCAACAACTAGTTCGATTTTCTGTTTTCCCCATCCACAATATCGCTTAGCTTTTGAAAAATTGTTGTATGTGTTTCCGTTATACATGATGGAGAGAGGATAATGAGGAGTTCGTCATATAAGAGCTCAATTATATTAGTATTTTCAATCGAACTTAAATTATAAGAAATACTCCATATATTTCTCTCGGTCTTCTCCTTTAGTTTGTGATCATAATTTTGATTTCAAATAGAGAAGTTACAAGCTGACATTGATCTCGAAAATTTGAAAACAGAAAGAAAATCACTTAAATGTGTATCTTTTTCAGTTTGGAGTGAAACTACAATCACATTACTTGTTCAAGAAAAACTACTAGTGTTTTTAAATGCAAATGTGGAGGGAAAAAACTCAAAAGGGCGGTTTTATAGACGCCTCCATCAGTAAAATAGTGCGCTTTTAAAATTTGTTGGAAAAAAAAGAAAGAAAAAATATGGCCTATGCAGGTCTCGAACCTGCGACCTTCGCGTTATTAGCACGACGCTCTAACCAACTGAGCTAATAGGCCAATTGATGATATTGTCTCTAAACATCTTATTAGTTTATTAATTTAAATAAAAGTGGTTTGTGAAAAGAGGTAGCTAGGTAATCAATCAATCCCAAGTTCATATTCAATGAAAAATTGCAACTATTGGTTAACAATATCCATTACAAAGGATTGTAGCTTAGCAAATCAGGAATATACTCATCCGGACGGGATTCAACTACACAAGGTTGTGCAATTTCTGTTTACACATACAAAAAAGATCTGAGAAATCTCAAGAAAACCACGCGAACACATGATTTGAGGTCCAATGGAATGCTGATAATTTTTCATTAAGCTTGTCTGACACCCACGGAAAGTCACCTTTGATCACCACTCTCTAGTAGTCATTTTCCATAGGCCAAGATACATCTTTTTAAGTGTAGCAATGGTTTCTCCTTCCTAGGTTGTGTAATACGATGACCTACCTACGATAAAAGTACCCAATGAGTCCCTTGCAATTAGCCAAATTCCAACAATTTGCAATGAGAAGATGGATTGAAATGCATGCTCAAATGGTTGGGTGGATGTTCTTTGTTCTAATGTTATGATCAGACATTTGGTAAGGCGTAGGTTACTCTCTACTAATACGATAAGGGAGATTTTATAGGCAATGCTCTTTATTGTTAAAAGCAATGTATTTTGTTACCTAGAACAATTTTAGACATTGCCTATAAAATCTCCCATACGATAACTACATAACGATGTGTCCCTCTTTTGAACTGCAAATGTATTGAAGGCCCCCCCCTCCCTTTCTTGAGAATGGAACAAGAAATCTCCAAAAAGAGAGGGGTATTTGTGGCAATTAAAATTGAAGAGAAAAATTAGGGTTTGTTTCCAACATAAACTAATTTAGGGTTTCTCTCCAACATAAAGTATGGTTCATTACTGTGAATATGTCATTATATAAGCTCTTTTTAACACCTTAAACCTCAATCTCATCTCACTCAATTGATTATCATGGTTTTCTTGCATTCTTCCATCTATCTCTTTGTTCAATCTCTTTCAATTTAGCCAATGATGTTAGAAATTGTCCGTACCATCTGAGACATCTTCTTTAACTAGAAGACTCCTTGATGTTACCACATATCCAAATTTCTGAGGCTTTTTCTTCTTCTCTATCATTTTGATTGATTTTATTCTTTTTTGTTCATTATAAAAGGAACTAATTAGAGAGTCTCTCTTTCATTAATTAGAACAAATTAAGCAACTAATCAGAGTCTCTAATGGCAATTAATCTCAACAAAAACATACGAAAAACGAAAATAACAACATAATTGACAGATCTAATAAAAACTTGCCCTAATCATTTTTGAAGCTTCACCTTCTTCTTTTTCTTTCTCTCTGCTTTCTTTCTTGATACACCACCACCACCAGAGATAGCTTCGTCAGATTGCAGATCTGATTCTACCGATTCTCTATCTACTTTCATAAAATAATTCATGAGAGCATCGTCCCGCACAATCATATACCTAAGAATTTGTAGGTTTTCCTCCAGTTCTTCTTTAACTTCTTTGTCGAGTTCCTTATATGGATCATAGTTAGGTTTATATGATAATAAGCTCCCAATATTATTCATGGTTGTAGAGATGAGTTAAGAGAGTGATGGACGGATGATCACTCTTGTGTCTATTTGTAGGTACCAATCTTATGTGTAGTCAGTAGTCTTATTGGTATCTGAAAAAGTCTTATCTTATTGATATTTGATATAAAGTGGTAGATTCTCATGTCTAATCAATTCCAAGATTTAGCTCATGGCGTGGTTGGAGGATAGAATCATTAATCTACAGATTCATTAATCCAAGTAATATTTTTTAATTTGTTAGCAACTAATAAGAATCCTAAGTCTTCAACAAAAAAAAATAAATAATAAGAATCCTAAGATTTATTTGTTATACAAGTATTTTTGTCGCGAAAACTTTTTTCTTTCCGGAAACCTTTTTTTTCGAACATCGTTTTTTTTTTTGGGAAAACACGGTCTCTATCAAGCAAAAAAGTTTCTATAAAATTTCAGTTTTCGGAAAAATATTTTTCGAGAAAAAAACAATTTTTCGGTAAAAAAACGGATTTGGAGGAAAAACAGTTTTTAAGGGAAACTATGTTTTCTGGAAAAAAATTTTGATATTCGAGAAAAAAACTTATTTGGAGAAGATCGATTTTCGGAGGAAAAAGTGGTTGTCGGAAAAATCAGATTTTGGGAAAAAGCGATTTTTTGAAGAAAAAAATGATTTCTGGGGAAAAAATAATTTTCGAAAAAAAAAATGAATATTAAAATAAATATATAACTTTTGAAAAATATAACTATTTTTGAAATTCAAAATAATTATTTTGTAGAAGGAAATATTTTTTTCTTTGATTTTAAGTTTGAAATTGAGATTTATTAATTCAAAATCTTAGCAAATCCTAGGGGGTAGGGTGAGATTTTGGTCCAACACAAAATTTTGGAATTAGGAATCCTTAGGATTTAAGAGTCCTAGGATTCTTAGTAGCCAAACAGACCACGGATTCATGATTCCTACCAAATCCCACTTTTGATAGGAATCTTGCAACCAAACACACCATCATTTTTTCTTTTTTGTTAGAAAGATTTAGCTCAGTCTTATTGGTAGTACATAATAGAATAGACTCCTCGATCTTAAATACATCTTCAAATATCAATAACTGCCTGAATTTTAAACTTTCTAAATTATCGGGTCTAAATTGCATCTAAACTAGAGGCCTAAAGCTCAGTTAACCACTTTTTGTGAACTTGAGTTACTAAAGGTATAAATAAAGTAACTAGATGATTTTTAGTCTCGGTTCAATAAGAGTTCAAATTCGGAGATTATCGTGTTTATCACATCTTATCGAGGTATCAATATTTTTATAATCATAGTCAATATGTAAAGAGAACTAAAGATTTTACATATAATATTACTTATACCGCCAAAAGCAGAAAATCAGAAATGAATAAAAAAGTGGGGATTGAGCCATAAGGGGACTTCAGTCATCTTTTTTTTTTTTTTTTTTTTTGTTGAACTAGGGGACTTCAGTCATCAGTGTCTCAAAAAAATTTGGTTTTATAAGGGCAGACTTTAGTTATAATAAATATCATCATCTTGGTTGTCAAATTACATTACCAACATCCGTCACAAGTACATAAATTATTGTGTTATAAATAAATTGTCCAAATGTTATTGGTGTTCATATTAGTAAGTAATGGCGACATTCTTAACGAATTTCATGTTACTAACTTGTGAAGTATTTTAATAAATCTCAATATAGATAATTAGTCTCACTATTTAAATTACATAAAAAAAATTATGTAAAAAAACATTGAGATTCTTTTTTACTAAAAATATAATCTTCAAAATTTATGTTAGTTGAAGAGCCTAAGAGCATCTCCAATGCAAAACTCAAAAAAATCTCCATTCGTCCTATTTGTCGAGTTCCAATTGAGATTCTCACTCATAGGTGTCGAAAATAGAGATCCTAAATTCTTATATGTCTCCAATGCAACACTCTAAACTCTTTTATTTTACTTACGTGTCATGGTTATTTTTGTAAAAATATAATTAGTTATTTTGGAAATATACGAAGACTTGATTTCTATTGGTTGAAATTTAAATATTGATGAGTTGGACAATTAGAGATATTTCAAGAGGACACTCTGAAAATAGAGTGTCCTCTTGAGATACCTCTATTCCACTCTCGACACATCATCTTTGAGGTCTTAGTTGAGTTTTACATTGGAGATGATTTTTTAAGAAAAACTCAGAAAATCTTATGTGGCACTCCGAGTTTCTAAGATTGAGTTTTGGATTGGAGATGCTCTAAGGGCATCTCCAATGCAAGACTTAAGAAAAATTCTAGAAATCTTATGTGTCAAGCGTGAAAAATAGATCTCTAAATGGTATGTTTCCTATTTCGCTATTTAAAGATACTCTATTGGAAAGCTTTCTCTAATGCAACACTAAAGAGAAACTTTGAAAACCTAATTTTTATTGTAAAATTAATTGATTTGCTTATGTGTTACTTAGAGATCCTTAAGAAGACACTCTAAATTTAGAGTGTCCTCTTAAAGATCTCTAAAATATCTACCGCCACCTCATTCTAGAGATCCAAGTTAAGTGTTGCATTCCAGATGAATTTTGAAAAGAAACTCTAAAAATCCTATATGGGACTCTAAGATTTAGAGTTTAAGAACATCTCCAATGCAACACTCAAACTCTAATTCTTAGAGTGCCACATAGGATTTTTTTTAGTTTTTCTCTAAAATCCATCTCCAATGCAAAACTCAACATGAATCTCTAAAGTGATGTGTCAAGATTCATTTTAGAGATCCTTAAGGAGACACTCTAAGAGCATCTCCAATGCAAAACTCACAAAAATCTCTATTCATCCTATGTGTCAAGTTCCAATTGAGATTCTCACTCCTAGGTGGCCTTAATAGAGATCCTCAATTTTTTTTGTCTCCAATGCAAAACTCTAAACTTATCTTATTTACTTATGTGACATAGTTATTTTTGTTAATAAATAATTAGTTATTTTAGAAAATATAGAAGACTCGATTTCTATTGGTTGAAAATCAAATATTGATGAGTTGGACAATTAGAGATATCTCAAGAGGACAATCTAGAAATAGAGTGTCCTCTTGAGATATCTCTATTCCACCCTCGACACGTCATCTTAGAGATCCAAATAGAGTGTTGCATTGGAGAGGAATTTTAAGAAAAAAACTCTAAAATCGTAAGTGGCACTCAAAATTTTTAAGATTGAGTGTTGCATTGGAGATGCTATAAGAGCATCTCCAATGGGACACTCAATCTCTAACACTTAGAGTGCCACATATGACTCTTTGGAGTTTTTGTTAAAAAATCATCTCCAATGGAACACTTTGTTACACACTCTATTATGAGTTGGACACATTTATTATAGAGTGTCTAGAGAGAGAATATCTAAAATGAGAGTGTCTACTTGAGACTCTCTAAGTGTTACTTTATTATTTCAACCAATAGAAAACTTTGTTTTTCAACTACTTTTTATCTATTGAATTGAAGAGGGACATGTGTATTAAGTTTAGAGTGTCCTCTTGAGTTCCTCTAAGTGCCACATAAGCAAATCAATTAATTTTAAACTAAAATATAGGTTTTAGAGTTTCTCTTAAGTGCTGCATTGGAAATGGTTTGAAATAGAGTGTCTCTAAATGGCCAAATAAGAAAGAGACCATTTAGAGATCCATTTTTCACACTTGACACATAAGATTTTTAGAGTTTTTCTTCAGTCTTGCACTAGAGATGCTATAAGTGTTGCATTGGAGATGCTCTAAGGAGAGATAAGAATGAGAGAAGATTGATTTCAGAGAAATCAAAGATAAACAGGAGACATAAAAGTAATATGGAGACAAAGAAATAACTCAAAAGATCGAATGTTGATTATAAAGATATAGGCCAAAAAAATTAAGGGCAAAAAGATTTAAGTGAAGTACTTATAAAAAATAAAATAAAGGAAAATTGGCAGGTGGGAGCATTCAAACCTCTATCAAACAAGTCTGGCCTACCATCCTTCCACCAAGAAGCCAAACATTGTTTTGCATCAAATACATGTGTTTGACTATATTTGACAACAATACGTGTACTAAAAACACTTTAACTTTGAGTCCACTAGAATTTTAGAACACTTTTAACTCCGGGTTCGTACGTGCCCCCACGTGCCCCACAGGCCCTTATGTAGGGTCGCCCCTGTAGTAATTGGTAATTGAGCTTACCTCCTTGAATTTGGATTTTTTTTGTCAAAACTACTAAAGACATGTTTGAACCCCCAAGAGTAGTTCGGACTCAAAGCTTTCAGGTAGCATATTTCAAACATCAACAAACTTCATGGGCAGGCTTAGGCCCGACGAATTCAAAACATTTTTTGGTAGTGCTCACTATGGGTAGTGCCCCTCAACGAGCTTCACGGGGCCGACCAGACGACGGGTGGGTTGGGAATGGGTAAAGCAAAAGGGAGTAAAATGCCTTCACTTTTGCAACGGTGTTCCTTTTTTTAGGTATTCTCCATAAAATTTGTCTCGAAATATAAGCCTTTAAGACTTATAGGATGCGCTTGTAGCACTTCCGATGAACGGAGAGAAAATTGAGAAATTAGAAGAGAAAATTGGAAATTAGAAAAGTATAAAAATCAAATATGTGCAATCTATCTTCACCATATATAATCCCATTGAGATTTTAGTAGATATGAAGAAAAAAAGGAAAACAAAAGGTGAGAAGATTTCACAAGATTTAAAGCTCATATATAGAATATGATATACTTATCATCCTTGAAAAAACGAAACAAATCAATAAATTACATATAAAAGTAGATAATTGTCATTATTGCACGAAAATAGAAGAAATTATACAAATCTGGAGAAAAAGGGAACTTCAAAGTAATTCAAAGGAAAGAAGACGTAAATCGAAGCATCCTCTCACAAAACAAGCCCTCTCAACATTGTGTTTGGCCCAAAATCGGTGTGATTGAATCGTTCTGGTTCGCAAAATTAGTTCAACCCTACACACATCAAATGGGCGCGAAACACTAATTAATAGTCTCTTTTTTTTTTAAGTAAAACACTAATAGTCTTGACTTTGATCAATTTATTCAAGATTGAGATTGCTTCATCAGTTTTCTGGTCTTGAATGTTTACATCCATTAGGGTTTTCAGACTTTCAACATCCATTAGGGTAAGAATCAAAAGCAGTTTTCTCGTTTTCTTTGTCAGGTCTTGCTTCCTAGGTATTTCCCATGGGTTCAACCGTTGTTTAGGGGATTGAAGAAGAAATGGCGGGCTTTGGTGAAACGTCCAAAGAATAGGTAGTGAAACGTTAGTGCTATAGGCACCCCTTTACACATGGAGCGCCTATAAAATTTCTTTAATCCGATGACCGATCTTACCTGTACAAAGACAGAATGACCACACTTTCTAAATAGAAATGGAAGAAAATAAAACAAAATATATAATGACCACACTATTACAACATATCACCATCATTGATTTAAAATGTGGCCATAAATATTTATATGGTTCTTTTGACTTACCTACTGGGGGAAACACATAATCAAAGGTGCCCCATTTTTTAATGGTAACTGAACTAACCCTCAATAGCTAACAACTAGTTAAATTTGTTTACATATGACGAAACTACCCTCTCTAATACCAATTTAATTGAATTTTCTCGCTTCATCTTCACATCTTTGATCATGTTCTCCCAGGAAAACATTGAGAATATCTTAAAAAATATGTTGATAACGTAACACGGCAACAAAGACAATTCGGAAATTAAAAAAAAATGTGAGGATATTTAAGAAATTCTTAAGAATCATTTTCTCTAAGAAAATGTTTCCTTGAATTTCTTTTTATCCTATTTAAGTTTTAGATTAACTCCAAATTAGCTGCCTGAGATATCCAAATTGTTCGTTTGGCCCCTATGTTTTGACAAACTCATACTTTGGGCCTCCTTTTGACACTTCAGTTGAGGTTCAGTTTTTTTTTTGATGAAGGTGTTGAGGTTCAGTTGGTGTTGTATTTTTTTATTCATATTTTACTTTTTATTTTCTTCTACGTTTTAAATCTCCTTCATTTTTCTTACTCCCACTTCGCGACGAGATATAAAATGATGGATATATGTTTAACGGTTTTTTCATCTCCCCTTTTCTCTCCTTCTCTCTTCGTATATTTCTTTTAAGGTTTTTCTACCTCTCTCTCAGTCTCCGCCTTTCTTCCTCTCTTTTCATCTCCCTTTCTTCTGATCTATTTTCACCAACCCACTAAATTCAAGTGTTTCCTGCAAAAACCACTCGAATTAAGTGGCTCCTTCCTAAACTAATCAAATTTGTACAATAAGTCTGTAAAATTATTGCGTATGGCATACTTGTGTTATGTATAGTATGAGAGAACAAACTGTGATCATAGAATTATGTTGAAGACTTGTTGAAGCACGAAACACAGAAGATTAATTGAGCTAATAAAGACTTTTATTTGGACAACTGATGAGTATTATGTCTCTCAAGATAGAACTATATAACATGTTTAGTAGAAGGATCAAGCAAGCTATTTTCCTAAGAAGGATCAGAAAACCATTTCGTGAATTCTAGTGTCTCAGAAATAAACCACTTGACTTGAATGAGATAAAGGAAGAAGAAGAAAGGGATATGACGACAAAGACAGAAAGGATTATAGGTACCCCCAATATTTCTTCTTTCATGTGATGTTCGTTAAGAGAAGAGACAAAGAAAAATAAGAAAAATGAAGGGCAAATTTGGAATAGAAAAACTAATACTAACGCAACTCTAACTAAAGTGTTACAAAAGGGGCTAAAGTAAAAAAAGTGATCAAAATGTAGGGTGCCAAACGGAATCATTTTACTTCCTCAATTTCCTTTTTTTTTACAACAGTTAAAAAAGGAATAAATCCAAGTCTCTCTGTTTCAGCTTTTTAACCGTGAGCCCACTTTTTCTATTTTCTCTCTCTAAATATAGAGACAAATCACATAATCTTCTGATCAACAAACAAAAACCTCTCCGTCGCCTCCTCCATTTTTGCCCCAAAATCCTCCTCCTAATTAACAAATTCATCAGATCCAAAATAATCATCTGATCTGATAAAATCATTCGGATTTACCGTCAGATTTCTATCAATTTAATTTAGATTGATTGAATTGTGTTTAATCTGAACTTGATTTGGAATTGATTTTCGTGTTTATGCATTATTGAATTAGGTTTTTTCCGATTACTAATTCATCAGAGGATTGTTTTTTTTGGTTTCACGGAAGGTTTGAATCGGATAAGGCGATGGAAGGATTGAGTAATAGATCTTCAAGAACGTGAAGATATGCCTGGTTTACCGCAAAGAAATGTTCAATTATGTAATTCTCATTCATCTTCATGCTCTGCCGGATCCGATTTTTCTAATGGAATCTGGTCGAAGCATCGGGATGATATCACATTTGATCAACTTCAGAAGGTACTAGCAGATTTCAACTTTAATAAAATTTTCATCATGTTGTTAAATCGAGTTAGGATTTAATAATTATATATAGGTAAATTGAATTGTGAGTTTAATGATGAAAAGTTTTAATTTTGGGGGATTTTTCATCTGAATTTTTGATGAATTTTGATTTATCAGATCCATTTATAGGATATATTTTAGTTTGATTTCATCTGAGATAGGAATATATATTCATGTGCTCCGAAACGAGGAAAAAAACAGCTGCGAAATGGTCATATGTAGGCCAAATGCAGATTACTAACATACAAAGTGCCTCTCTCTTTGCACCTTTATTGTAGTTCTGGAGTGGGTTGTCGCCTCATGCCCGACAGAAGCTCCTGAGGATTGATAAGCAGACACTATTGGAGCAAGCTCGGAAAAACCTTTACTGCTCTAGATGTAACGGTTTGCTGCTTGAAGGGTTTTCGCAGATTGTTATGTATGGGAAGTCTTTGCATCAGGAAGGTGCTTTTAGTGGGCAACTTCCGGTTGGTAATTCAGAAAACCTGAAGAATCAAAATGATTGCAAATCAAATGTAATGCTTTCGAGCTGTCAAGATGACACACAAGATCCATCTGTGCACCCTTGGGGAGGTTTGGCTGCAACTAGAGATGGTATTCTTACACTTTTGGACTGCTTTTTAGGTGCAAAATCACTCAAGGCGCTCCAAAATGTTAGTGTTGTAGTACATCTTTATCCTTCAATCAGCAAGCTGTTTCATTTTATCATTTCTTTTGATTGTCCTATTATAATATATATTTTTGTTTCGTATAGGTGTTTGACAGTGCACGTGCAAGGGAACGTGAACGTGAATTGCTCTACCCTGATGCATGTGGTGGTGGAGGTCGGGGGTGGATAAGCCTAGGAATGGCTAATTATGGAAGAGGGCATGGAACAAGGGAAACATGTGCTCTGCATACTGCCAGGCTCTCCTGTGACACACTGGTGGATTTCTGGTCAGCACTAGGAGATGAGACTCGGAGGTCTCTTTTACGTATGAAGGAAGAAGATTTCATAGAGAGACTCATGTTCAGGTGTGTTAAATTTGTTAAATTCTTATGTGAGTACTATTACTTTCAATAGAGAAAGAGCCTAGCTGTGGCAGGTGTTTAGAATCAAAGCGATTTGTATACTGAATGAAAAATCTTTTAGTTGGATCTATGATGGACAAGAAATTTATTAGACAATCCTATAGGATAATTCCACAGATGACGAACTCACTATATCTGATTGGTAGACTCAGCCGATTATATTTACGATGTCAGGATCGATAGGTGCAGTAGCAACTACATAGGTTGTATTTCTTGAAATATGAGGTAACCATTAAGTTCTGATTTTACTTCAATTGTTCTATCCAGCTTGTCGAATCTGAGGCATAATATCAACTTAGCAAGAGCAGCTAACGCTACCTGCTTTCTTCTTATTTTATATAGGCTTAAACATCTGTTTTTTTCCGAGGTTTTTCTTAGATTTTCCACCAAAAGACTCCACTTTCTTAAATCATTAAAAAGTGGTTTTGTGTATTTTCAATATGTTAGAGTGAATAAGTTTGCAGAAACGATCAGAACTTTCACCATTTTTCATAACTGAGTTTTCTGATGCAAATAAAATAATTTTGAAGTCTTCTGAACAACCAAAATTTTGAGGATCTAGGAATTACTGCTGGGTTGGAATTGAAACTCTATTGCAGCCCATCTCTGGGCTTGTGGCACAATTTATTTCCACCATTGATTTTCTTCCAGCTGCCACATGAGCTTGGTTTGGTCTTAAGAATTTGATGTCCCTGTCACAGGTTTGACAGCAAGAGGTTTTGTAGAGATTGCAGAAGAAATGTTATCCGTGAATTCAAGGAACTGAAGGAGCTAAAACGTATGCGCAGAGAACCTCGGTGTAACAGTTGGTTCTGCGCTGCGGATACAGCATTTGAATACGAGGTGATGCCCATTTCTCAAGAAACTCTTTTATGTTTACTGTTGCTTGATAGTGTGAGCTTGCATGTATTTTTTGGTTCTCATCTGTGTACGCATTTACGCGAATGCAGTCATTGCTTGAAGTTGCAAAGTCCCGATCATCATCTTTGTCATAGAATTCTAATTTTTTGTACTGTTTTCAGGTATCTGATGACACAGTTCAAGCTAGTTGGTACGAATCTTTCTCAGATATTGTTGGGACGTATCATCACTTTGAATGGGCTATTGGAACCGGTGAAGGAAAATCCGACATTCTGGAGTTTGAAGATGTTGGCATGACTGGAAGTGTTGAAATTGATGGTCTCGATCTTAGTGATTTAAGTGCATGTTTTATTACATTAAGAGCTTGGAAACTAGATGGCCGTTGCACTGAACTTTCTGTTAAGGCCCACGCTGTGAAGGGTCAACCTTGTGTCCATCGGAGGCTGGTTGTTGGCGATGGTTATGTGACTATATCAAAAGGAGAAAGTATTAGAAGATTTTTTGAGCATGCTGAAGAAGCTGAAGAAGAAGAGGTAATTCAGGGGTACTGAATGCTTATTGTTGGCATTGGTTATGTAGCTACTTCTCCATCTCTAACAAATTTGCAAATTTCTTTGGTTGTTGATATGGTTATCCATTTTGCATGCATTTCCAGGATGATGATTCCATGGATAAGGATGGAAATGAGGTGGATGGAGAAAGCACCCGTCCTCAAAAGCATGCGAAGAGTCCTGAACTTGCTCGAGAATTTCTTCTGGATGCTGCAACTGTTATATTTAAAGAACAGGTACATTTTAGATTTGAGTTATGCTTTGTATTCCAGCAAAGATGCTCACATGCTATGTTTCTTATGACAAGAAAACGTAATTCAGAGTTGTTGCAATTTCTCGTTGTTTTTGGTCACAGGATAAGCTGTGACTCTAAACAAGCTAGCTGATTGTTTCGATAATTATATCTGAGATTGAGAGTGATACTGTAAGCTACATAGAAGGAAAACACCAATTTAGAAGTTATTGAGTAGCCTATTTTGTTATTGATAAGGATAGGGATCTGCTCACCTTGGTTTACATTCCATGAGCACTACGTTGACACAATTTTTCTTAATTAACTACCAACATTTTTGTTAGTATGAAGGAGAACTTCCATATTTAAATTTCCCCACAACTAATGGTGGAAAGTCTATTCAGGTAGAGAAGGCTTTCAGAGAAGGAACAGCTCGTCAAAATGCGCATAGCATATTTGTTTGTCTTGCACTAAAACTGCTCGAAGAACGCGTTCATGTTGCATGCAAAGAAATCATTACTTTAGAAAAACAGGTACTTCTGATACCCGTAACTCTGTATCCTTTAGGTTAAGATTTTCCATGGAGAAGAATATCTGCACCTCATCTCCCTAAAAATATTGTGATTGTTCATAACATCTGCCTCTACAGAGTAAGCTTCTTGAAGAAGAAGAGAAAGAAAAGCGTGAAGAAGTAGAGAGAAAGGAGAGAAGACGAACAAAAGAAAGAGAGAAAAAGCTCAGAAGAAAAGAGAGATTAAAAGGGAAAGAGAAGGAGATAGAAAAGGATTTTGTCGATCAAAATCAATTACACTGTGTCTCCAACGAAGAAGAATCATCTTCAAGTGTTCACGAGGAAGCTCATAATGCTTCTAATTCAGGGGAATCAATTAGTGAGACAGGGGATCTTGCTCTATCAAGGCCTCTTTCTCCAGATATTCAAGATGAGCAATCATCAAGCAGCTATAAAGACGACAGTCTACAGAACTTTGGTAACGGGGAGCGCAGTTCAAGGGATGGAGGTGGTTTTATCTCGAGTGAGCAGTTCAATTTTTCTCGCCGAAAGTCAAAGGCCAGAAAAGAATTTCAAGACAACAGTCCACCAGTTGATGACCAAAAATCAAATGGTGGATACACAGGGATCCCGCCGAGGTGCGTAAATGGAGTGACGAAGCATACGAGAAGCAATCCTGCAAGGTCCAATAGTAGAAATTATGGTCATAATCTTAGTGAGAAGTTCTGCAGCTGTTACAACACACAGAGTGAGTACAGATCAAAGGACGGCTCACATGTTACTACTGCCAGA
Organism: Eschscholzia californica subsp. californica; assembly: GCA_002897215.1. Taxonomy (NCBI): domain Eukaryota; kingdom Viridiplantae; phylum Streptophyta; class Magnoliopsida; order Ranunculales; family Papaveraceae; genus Eschscholzia; species Eschscholzia californica. The sequence goes on along the minus strand of BEHA01000086.1, from coordinate 1,605,190 downwards.
CCGAATGGAGCTATACGAACTACGATCAATAGAGATGTTAAGAAAGTCTGGGAGCCTATTGAGTCACGTAAAAGATATGTCAGAAGCAATCCGGATTCTTATGTTGCGTCTAAATCCTCTACCTCCAAGGTTGATGAATGCGAGGAAGGTGGACCCAGTAACGAGGATGACTCAGTAGCAGAACTTCAAATTCATGAACCTTATGGGGATCTAGTGGAAGACAAGATCTCTGGACTGAAAAATAATGGGAAAGAAGAAAGGGATTCCGACCATAGTAATGGTTTTATTTTGGGCACAAATTCTTCTTACTACTTGAAAGAAACTGCAGAATCATGTCCTATGACAAATACTTGTTCAGTAAATGATGTGTCTAGTACCGTTTTGAAGAGCACTTCGAGTTCAGACAACTGCTCGTCATGTCTTAGTGAAGCAGACAGTAGTAAAGCCTCTTCTTCAAGTACGCAAACTGCAGAATCTTGGTCAACTTCAGATTCAGAAGATGCTAGCCCACAATCTGAAGAGAAACAAACTTCTTCACGTGGAATGAACGACTTTATGAAATACCAGGATTTTGAGGTAGACGAAAATCACAAGAAATACCAGGATTTTGAGGTAGACGAAATTCACAAACCAAATGGAGGAGAGACGCTTATAACCGAAAAGAAAACTGATTTTACACCTCCAACAGTTGACCCACCAGCTCAAAATGTGCATTTGTTCGATCATAATGATAAGATTTCCATGGAAATGGGTTTGCAACAGCATCAAACATTTCAATCGATTCATAATACACAAGGTATCCAGTTGCCAATTTTTCCAGCACCTTCAACAATGGCATATTATCATCAAAATCCAGCTTCTTGGTCTGCAGCTCCAGTAGAAAATGGATTTATGCAGTATCCTCACCAACCCAATCACCCTTACCTCTTCACTAGCCCCTTCGGCTACGGTGTGTCCCTGAACCAACCCTCACAGTATGCAATACCATATAGTCCTCTGCAACCATTGACGACTTCCGTATTTAACATGGGCCAAGTTCCAGTTTACCAGCCCATTAACAGAAGCAGCTCAGATGAAGAAGCCAAGAATGTTAAATTAGTGGGGCCTTTTCAAGAAGCAGCAGATACAGTAAAAGTAGAGAAACAACATCCCATTGATAGGCCAGTTTCAAGTAATAGGACTCGACCAGAAGCAGCATCAGCAAACGAACAAAATGGTTGCACCACAAGATCTGGTAATGTGAAGAATGGAACCGAAACCGAAAACTTCTCGTTGTTCCATTTCGGCTTGCCAACAGCAGCAAGAACAGGTTCTAATAATCCACAAAAAACAAGTCATGCTTCTCAGGTTGATATTTCTTTGGATACGAAAATCGAAGAATACAGCTTATTCTCTTCGGGTAATAATAGGACACTGTTTTCATTCTTCTGAAAGTGCAAAAATGCTTTAGAGTCATTTGTTAGAGACAAATAAATCTACTCTTCGGGAATCATCCTAATTTTATATGAAATTCTCATTGTGTCTTTATCTTTACTAGTATTTTATTGTGCTGAGTGATATACAAGGTTTGAAGGTTTTATTTTCTAGAGAGGTGATCTTCCTTTTTATTCTTTCTATAGTTGAAGTAATCGTCCCAGTATGCAATTTTTTGTGACTTCAACATGTTCTGTGAGTGCCCACTTTAAAGAACAGCTTTAAGTTCCTAAGTTTATTCTTCTAGACTTAGGAGGCATTCCTTTATCAGATTTAAATTAACACGAGTTCGATTTCAATCCTTCCTTATTTGTTGACTCATTATCCTCCCAAGTTGATTAAATCTCTTTTTTTTTTTTACTGTATGAAGATAGTAAGCTCTCGTGAAAAAACATTGATGGAACAATATGTACCTTTTGCGCTACAATATGTACCTTTTGGTGCATTAGGGGAATAATAAAAGTTGAGATTGTTAGAAGTGGTCTAGGATGCTGCATAAGACGCAGTTGTCTAGCATTGTTATTTGTTAAGCTCATTATTAGTCTCATATTACTACGAAGTTATAATTTTCCCTGTAGGTTTTTTAGTATTAAACACAAGTGACAGTTACGGAGATCATTAGTTTAAAGTTGGGTTCTTTAGAGGCTGGGGCATCCGTAGAAGTGTCCGAAAAATAAAGACTTAGTTAATCAAGATTGACTTAGGAGGTATTTTTATTTTTAGAGAAAAAATTTACTAAGGTGGTGTTTGTTTTTTTATTTTTTCAGATCTGAAATCTGAATTGAAACCCAATTCAGATTTCTGATGTTTGGTTTTAAATTTATACATTTCTGAAAATTGGCTGAATTGGGCCAAAGTCTGAATGGGCTGAAAAAGAGCCCATACATTTCAGACTTCAAAACAAGTCTGAATTATGAAGCCAACTTCTGAAATCTAGCAAATGACTTTTTTGCCCTTGTACTTTAAAAATTTGTCTCTACACCACCAGCAACCCAAACCACCACCGGTAACCCAAACCACCGCCGGCAACTCAAACCACCACCAACACCGGCGGACCAACCCACAACTACCGGCAGACCAAACAACCACCACACTACAACACCACACTACAACCTTGTACTTTAAAAAAATTCTCTACAAACACCAACAACCCAAACCACCACCGGCAGCCCAAACCACCACCAATACCGGCGGACCAAACCATCAACACCGGCGGACCAAACAACCAGCACACTACAACACCATCACCATAGAGCACATCACCACCACCATAGAGGATACCACAACCACAGAGCGTATCACCACCAGACCATACCACCACCAAAGGATCCATCACCAACCCAAAACATCACCAAATATTTGTTTTCTTTGAAGGAGATCTATTAACCCTTGCCGGAACTGGCGAGGGTTTCGTTTTCCTGGTATTTGCTTAAACAGAGAGGGAGAAAGAGGCAGATCCGGCGAGTGTTCTCCATTGCTAAGAGACACAAAGAGTTGGCAGGAGTTTTTCATCGGTTAAAGGGAGAGAGATCCGGTGAGAGCTATTATTGGTTAGAGAGAGGGAGAGAAAGAGCCGACGACAACTTTCCATCGGAGAAAGAAGAACCGGCGAGCAGGAGAGGAGATGAAGAACCGGCGAGCGGGAGAGGAGATGAGGATAATGATGAAACCCTAGTTTCTGCCTCTTTTATTTGGCCATTATAGGGTCTGTTTGTTTTTTTTTTGAATGTTTAGGGTTTGTTTGGTTAAACATATCGATGAGGGATAGAATGGTAAATTTTTTAATTCAGACCTACTAATTCAGATTCAGAAAACAAACATCAAATAAGTAGAACAATTCAACCAATTCAGATTCAGTCAATTCAGTTCAGCCAATTCAGATTCAGCCAATTCAGATTCAGACACAAACGAAAAAACAAACAACACTTAAGTTGTATTTTGTCTCGTAATCTTCATCTTCATCTTCATCTTCTCTTCCCCTCTACCACCACCACTATTCCTACCACCAGCTGCCATTGCACCTCTTTTCTCTCTCACTCTCTCTTTTCTCTCTCAGTCTCTCTCTATTCTCTCTCACTCTCTCCCCTGTCACTCTCTCTCTCTGCTTCATCTAGGAGGATTTTGTGGAAACCTTCTTTCAAGGGTTTCAGATTTTTGTATTTATCCTTCCTGAGATGATTTTGGTATTTCTAGCTTGAAATGGTGGGATAGAATGTGGTTAATATAAGAGTTAATGGAATGGATCCTGCCCTTGGAAAGTGATTGTAAATGTAAGTGAAACATAACTTATTAAAGTAAATTAGCCAAGTGTCAAGTGAAATGTGAGTACAACAAGCAAAAATGGTGAAAAGGTGAAAGTATATATATAGTGTCACCAACAAGAAAAAGGAGACTGACTCTGTATACAAATTTTATGAGTATTGTTGTGATTAAAGTAAATTTTATGAGTGTTGCTTAATGATTTTGATTACAAAACAATGAATTACGACAACCCCCGTGAAAGAGAGTGGCCGCTGATAGATGTCCGTGCGGAGAATTTGCACTCTTTTCTAGAGTTTTGTTTTGAAAGAAAAGTGAATGGATCCCAAAGTGAATTGGCTTTCTTTTTTGGGAAGATCGAAGAATAAAACGAAGATGAAAGTCATCCACGTTAACAACTGGTGCTTATAGAGAATTCGGATCAACGGTCGTTGACTCGAATCAACGAAATATCCGTCCACTAACAGCCTTTTGGCCCGATACTTTTAGAAGCACCCTCAGAAATGTGGAATGTGAGTGGTGAATATATACATAGTTTCTCATATATTATTGTGGAAAAATGTAGGAGAACAAGTAAAACGAGACACACTATCAAAAAAAAAATGTAGGAGAACAAGAAAAACGAGACAAACTAAGCAAGGTACAACTGTAGATCTATAGAGAGGTACAAACAGCCATCAAGAGTAAAACCCAAAACCATTTATCATCATATCATCTTGTCCGTTCGATACACAAGATCAAGCATGCGCAATTTTCGAGGCTTCAAGATCAACAGCTTTCTTAATAAAACTATCATCATCATCTTCAATAGCCATCTGAATAGGTGATGAACCAAGTCCATCAGCAATTGCCAACATAATCTTCTTCATCTCACTTCTAAACTCTTCCAAATCTATAGTTCCATTATGATCACAATCAAATTTCTCAAATATCGAATCGTACAACTGAGTCAGCTGTTCTGGTGGTGTAACTGTATCGATTCCAAAGTGAGCCTCAAGAAGTCGAAACGATTCAAACGCTTTACGAAGCTCTGATCGAGATAAAACTCCGTCTCCGTTGAGATCGACCGATTTAAATCGTTCATCTACGCTTTTGTTGAACAACGATTCGTCTCCTATAAATGATCTCACTGTCGATCCATCCAATATCACTACTCCCATTCTCTTTCTCTCTCTAAAACTCTTTTTCTCTCGGGTGCCCTTGAAATTAATCTGATTTTTAGGTCTTTATTTATGGATCATTATCCTCATATATTTGTGTCCTTGTTTTGGCCCCCGAGATATGACCAAACAACTCCTGTCCCCCCAGATATGACCAAACAACCCTTTTTAACGCCTAACATTGTCCAACATGTAATTTTGGCCCTCTCAATTAACCGTCGAATGAACGTTTAATTTTTTCACCTATACTCGTTTTGATGTCCAACAAACTTTATTTAGTCTCCCACAATTCTAATTAGGGATGAGCAAAAGTGGTTGAATCGATGAAATTGAACTGTTTGACCAAAACTGGATGTTTTTAGGCCAAATATAACAAAACTTAATCGATTTGGTTTGACGTTGGCATGTTTATGTGATATTATACTTTTACGTATTGAACGAGTTGAGATTTTGTCATAAAGTTAAATCATTATGCACTTTACGATTATATTATTCTTGTAATGGTAATATCGTTTGAAGTAAGAGTATGAAAGAAATAGTTTGGTGAGATTTAGGTGCATCAGTGAATGATACGAATTTTGAGAAGAATTTAATATTTTGACTCGGTTGGACAGACCAATCGAACCAAGCCAAACTAAATCGAACTTACCGGTTGAAGCCTTAATTGATTCTGCATCGGTTGAGCAAAAAATAATCGGACTGTTTGACCGAGTGCCCTCGTCAAACATGAGAAGGAAATACGGTCTCCTCCATTCTCCGTCTAGATTTTCACACAATTGGACAAAGAGGACTTCCCCTTCAACAAAATGAGCTCCATTTATGGAGGTCCAATGGAGGAAAAACGAGAAACTGAATAGAGAAAAATAAACATACCAACTTAGAAGGACGAAGGTAAAGAAAAATGACCTATCGGTTTACAAAAGTGTTATCCACAAAGGCCAAAATGGCTATTTAATCACCTTTAGGGACCAAAATGGATGAAGTCCGTATACTTATCATTTTGCCGACATTAGGATGGTTGGTATTGAGCCAAACAATGGATGGACCCACAGTTTTCCAAGTTCAACCACCAGCCCACCAGGTATAAGATAATGAACCAAGATTGGTTTATTGCTTGTAGAGCTTTGGTGAGTGGAAAATGAAAAAGGATCCCACTATGTCACTCTCTTGGCCACCCTTGTTTTGGCCACCCTTGTTTTGGCTAATGGGATGAAGGATATTTTGGTCTTCTCACACATGTTTGGCTAATGGGACGGAGGATATTTTGGTCTTTTCACACATTTACGATAGATGTGAAGACAATAATATCTCTTGTCTTATTCTAAAACGGTGAGCAAGAGAGTGACCCATACAGATTCTTTACGAGAGTTGTCGGCAGGCGAATTCATCTTAAACCAGATTCAAACATGTTGTAATATATAAGAAAGTCCCTCCATTTTATGTTAATTGGAACTAATTACAAATTAAAACTAGGAAATCATAAACTCTAAAAGAACTTAGGCTTAAAATAGCTAGGTTAATAATATATGTACATTTCGAGTGGGCAGGTAGCCCGTCCCCTGGTCTGATTCCCAGTTTCCCACTCCTATGCTATAAGGAGTAAAACATATCATCCTCTTCTTAGCAAAGGAAACCAAGTTTCATGGATATCAGATCGATACGAGATAAGAAATGTAAGAAAAACAAGAAGAACACCAAGACCCCATGGAGATCCACCAGCCCTATGAAGGGAATTCTTATCGCCCAACGGAACCAAATCGGGAATCCATTGTCCATCTCTATTCCAAGACCAATAGTAAACCAAAAGTAACAAAATTAGAGGTAAGAGAATCAATACAATCTTAAACTGATCCATGAAACTCTCAAGCATAGACTCATAGTTCATGTAAAATGTGAGTCCTACACATGAAAACACTACAAACACTAAGAAATATAACTGAAATGACATCAAAGAAGGTTGATATTGAGAAAAAGAAGAAGAATAGTAACTAGAATCCATGTTTATGTGATATTAAACTTAATTTGGATGAAGTTGGGTTGGGTTTGAAGATGAGTAAGTTGTTAATATATATATATATACAAGTAAGAGAAGACTTTGGAGAACTACAACTTTACTAAAGAAGTGGGTTTGATGCCTTTACTTTGAGTTGTAGATAAATTAATATGGTCTCAACTTCAAAAGAGATGTCCTTGAATGAAATATCGACATGTGTCACCGTCCATGCCCTAGATTCTTGAGTAAAACAATTGAAAAATGAAAAGGAATAGATAATATTGTAGTAAAGAGGAAGAAAGAGAAGGTAGTGGAAGTATTATGCATATGGGAAAGCATACATTGGGTTATGGTGGATGAATCCTCCCATAAGCTTTTGTCTGTTTTAAGTTCATTAGTTTACTTTAACAGTACAACTTAAGAAATGACGGTTTGTCATTTTAATCCCTGTGTTGTTAACTTTCGTTACTTTTTTGGTCCTTAGTACCATGGTTCGTCCGTGTATTGGACTAAAACTTTGTAACCCCTTTCAGTTTAATGTTATTTTCTGTTAAAAAAAAAACTTATGTTACATATAACTTTGAGGTCGCAGTGAAGAAACACTTACTCGATGAAGAGTTCGGAATGGCGGTGTACTGATGTAGTGGTAGTGACACTTGATGGTGGCAGTGGCGATAGTGATGACATATGATTGTGATGTGATGGTGGTGATCCTGTGTGGTGGTAATATATGCCGTGACGGAAGTACTCAAGAAGTTGGGTGATTACTTTGAACACCACGAAACTTTAAAAAAGATCAAATATTGATTTTATCAACATGGGTGTTTATATGTTAAGTTGATGGCTCCATCGACCTAGAATTTGGGTCTAATGTTTAGCGTATTAGGGCTAACTTTTAAATTTGTCTAACTTACCGTTTAGATGCCCGATTAATAATTGACTCTTTAGTTTTTTTTTTGTTGAAATAAATAATTGACTCAATTTGACGATTTTGAGTGACCATTTCCAAGTTTCAACATAGGATACTCTTAACTTCAAAAAAAAAAAAAAAACATAGGATACTCTTCAATATGGTTTAAAATTGAGATCTAAAATCTATTTTAAAACTAACATAGAACAATCTTACCTAGCTAATCTCATTAGAATAATTAGGTGGAAGTTGATCACACTTTTAACTATGAATCGTGTATGTACATAGAACCTTTTGACCTAATTTCTAGTTTTCAACGTCATCATTGGAAAATAAGAATCTCTAGCTAATTAACATTCAATAAGGTTACACAACTCGTTTCTTCGAACTTCCACTTGAATAGTATGTGAAAACGTGACTGGACATGTAAGAAGAGAGAGAGAACTCTTGTTTGTTTCTCTCACATGAGATTCAAGTGAAATCCGCCCGCAAATATTTTTTGTTTAACACTTTTTCTCTATAATATTACTTGATTAAGGGGGGCCATGGGTACTTACTAGAAAGAGTTGATCAGAGAGAGATCCAACCGGCCGGCAGAAAACAGAGTAAACAAATCCCACAAAGATGGAGAAGAAGGAAGTTAGAGGAGCCACTGGTAATAATGTTATAGTACTCTTCCCTTTCATGGCACAAGGTCATCTCAATCCATTCCTTGATTTAGCTCGCCACCTCGCTTCCCGTACCACCACCACTTCTATCACTATCACCGTCGTTAGCACCACCGCCAACGTTCTTTCCCTCCGGCCACGTTTCCTCTCTTACCCAACCATCAACTTCACCGATCTCCCTCCTTTCCACCACAAAACTGAAAACACAGATACCCTTTCTTCTCTTTCCGCCATATCTACCTTCTACCATGCCTCTGAATCACTCCAACCCTCTTTTCATAATCTCATCTCCCAAATCACTGAATCCAACAATGGTCGTCCACCCATCTGTATCATCTCCGATATGTTCTTGGGTTTCGCCGTCGACGTTGCTCATTCATTTGGATCTCGTCATGTTCCTTTATATACCTCTGGACCATACGCCATGTCTATTTATAACTCAATCTGGACTCATCTTCCTCACAGACTAACCGCCGGTGATGGTGACGACAACGATGATGATGATATTATTACTTTACCGGATCTTCCGCCGGAAATCAAAATTTCTCGTACCCAACTCTCAGATAATATGATTAAAGCTGCAATTTCATACCAAGAGAAACCTCAATCTCAATCTCCTACCTTTGCTGCTAGACAAGCTGAATACTGTAAAAAATCAGATGGAAGTTTATGGAATACAGTTGAGATAATCGAAAAATCAAGTCTTGATTTTTGGAAGAAATCAAGTGGGAAACCAGTTTGGGCTATTGGTCCTTTACTTCCAATTTCTTCTAAAGAATTAGAACGAGGTGGGAAAGAACCAGGTCTATCACCATTAAAATGTATAGAGTGGCTTAATCAATACCCATCAAAATCTGTTCTTTATGTTTCATTTGGGTCTCAAAATAGTATCCCAGTTGATCAAATGATTGAATTCGCAAAGGGTTTAGAAGAAAGTGAGAAATTTTTCATATGGGTATTTAGAAATCCAACTGGATTTGATATAAATGATGAATTTAGATCAGAATGGTTACCAGAAGGATTTGAAGATAGAATTTGCAAAGAAAATGGAAGAGGATTATTTGTAAAGAATTGGGCTCCACAAATTGAAATCCTATCTCATGAATCAGTGGGTGGGTTTTTAACTCATTGTGGGTGGAATTCAGTTTTGGAGAGTTTGAGCAGAGGAGTTCCCATGATTGGATGGCCTCTTGGATCAGAGCAATTTTATAATTCAAAGCTTTTGGAAGAAGAATTAGGGGTTTGTATAGAATTGGGGAGAGGATTTGGTGCAAAGATTAAGAGTGAAGAAGTGGCTGAGAAAGTGAGAATTGTGTTGGGAGAAGGTGAGAAGGGGAAGAAGATGAGGAGGAAAGTTGAAGATTTGGGGAAGGAGATGAAGAAAGCAGTTTCTATGGAAGAAGAAGGGTCATCATCTCGTGCTTTGGATGACTTTGTTCAGACCTTGATCAAGTGGAGTGAGGATGTTAATAATTAGGTATTCATCATCTTCTACGGTTGGGTAAAAGTAAGTGAAGATGTTGCTCAAAGTATAATAATCAAATAAACCTAGTGTAATTAAGTTCTTCTTGTGAATTGCTAATCAATTTTAATAGGGTTATTTACCTAATGGCCCCCTACTTTGTGACCAGCTTCCCGCCTGGCCCCCTACTTTACAAGAAATACCCATATGGCCCCCTTCCGTTATAACACCGTTACTCTCTCTCCTCCATCTCTTTTCTCTCTCTGCCATGTCACGCCACATCATCTGTTACGCCACCTCATCACCTTCTCCGGCAGAGGTCGCCGGCCTGCCAAATTTCCGGCCGGCGACCTTCAAACTAAAAAAAAAAAAAATTTCTTTTCTCTTCTTCTTCCTCTCTCTCTCTCTCCTATTTTCTCTCTCTTCTTCTTCCTCTCTCTCTCTCATCTTCTTCCTCTCTCTCTCTTCCCCTTTCTCCTCTCTCTCTCTCTCTCTTACTCTCTCTCCTCCATCTCTTTTCTCTCTCTGTCATGTCACGCCACATCATCTGTTACGCCACCTCATCACCTTCTCCGGCAGAGGTCGCCGGCCGGCCAAATTTCCGGCAGGCGACCTTCAAACTAAAAAAAAAAAAAAATATTCTTTTCTCTTCTTCTTCCTCTCTCTCTCCTATTTTCTCTCTCTCTCATCTTCTTCCTCTCCCTCTCTTCCCCTTTCTCCTCTCTCTCTCTACACACTCCGGCGAAGGGAAAACCCTTCGCCGGAGTACCTCGATCTGTTCAAGGAACAGACCTTGAAGGTCTGCTCCTTGAACAGATCCCGGTCTGTTCCTTGAACAGATCGAGGTACTCCGGCGAAGGGTTTTCCCTTCGCCGGAGTGTGTAGAGAGAGAGGAGAGAGGAGAAAGGGGAAGAGAGAGAGAGGAAGAAGATGAGAGAGAGAGAGGAAGAAGAAGAAGAGAGAAAAAATAGGAGAGAGAGAGAGAGGAAGAAGAAGAAAAGAAAAGAAATTTTTTTTTTTTTTTTTAGTTTGAAGGTCGCCGGCCGGAAATTTGGCCTGCCGGCGACTTCTGCCGGAGAAGGTGATGAGGTGGCGTAACAGATGATGTGGCGTGACATGGCAGAGAGAGAAAAAGAGATGGAGGAGAGAGAGTAACGGTGTTATAACGGAAGGGGGCCATATGGGTATTTCTTGTAAAGTAGGGGGCCAGGCGGGAAGCTGGTCACAAAGTAGGGGGTCATTAGGGAAATAACCCATTTTAATACTATCCTAATGTTATCTACATCCTAATGTTAGGGCCCAAACCAGTATTGGTATTTTTATGAGTTCTAAGGGTTAGCTATGTTATCTACATCCTTTACTTTTTTTTTTTGTTGAAAGATCTACGTCCTTTACATGATCAATATGTGTTTTAAGATTTTGGATATGTAATTAATATAATTTTCCTGAAGGAAGTTATCAGAATTTTGTTGTAAAATGAAAGGATAAATGTAGGCTTCTTTTTTTCGATTTTGGTTCGAACTGAAGCCGAACCAATAAGTGACGGTTTGGCTAAATTATCGGCTGAAGGCGAACCGATCATTCTGGCCGGCCAATATAGTTTGTCCGGTTTGCTTTGGCTCATTTGAGTTCGGTTGATCGTTTTTAGCCGAACACAATTTAGAGAAAATGTTAAAGTAATGTTATTCATTTCCTTGCATAAGGATTAAATTCTTTATTCTTTATTGAGATTTTTCAAAAAAAATTCGTCTTAGTTTAATCACCTTTAAACTTTATTAAATAATTATTAATTTAAGATGACCAGGATAATTCTGAAATTATTACTAAAGTTTAGTATTTCTTACTTTCTACCCCTTATATATATTTAGGATATTTTATTATGATAAAATCTTAGGATTTGGTCGGTTCAGCCTGGACAGTTTCTAGAAACTCAAGCCGAAGACAAACTAAACCGGTTTGGGTTGATCGATTCACCAGCCGAATCGAGTCGAACAATGGTTGATAACTTGATTCGGCCTGAAAACCGAGTGGTCCGGTTCGACTTGGTTTGGTTCGGCCGATTTGTTCGGATTTTGCTCACCCCTAGATAAAAGTGTTCTAGTTTTTTTTTTTGCATGATCAAAGTGTTTTAGTTGATACATAATGAGTGCCCTAATTTGGGTAATCATTTTTTTATTTTTTGAGAAACCGATTACGATCTACGTTAGTTGTTACAAAGCATGATCAAGCAGCTCTAGAGGCACCCCAAGTGGGCATAACTTGTCTTGTTTGTCCGATATTGGTTGTGTCTTTGTTATTTTAAACTTCATGATGTAGTTCTCATTAGCCTTGTGTCTTTGTTATTTTAAACTTCATGATGTAGTTTGATTTCTAAAAAAAAAAAAAATATCATGAAGATGTGATAAGCACGCTAACCGTGTAAGTTAAACGAATAATGAAAGAGGCCTACAACCCGACAAACTTATTACATTATTTATACCGTTAATAACTCGAATTCAATAACTATGGATTCCGCCATCGTCGCCGGAAAAACGCCCCCGTCACCAGCGGTGGTTCTTTTAGTTTTTGTCTTGTGTTTTTGTTGATCTTTAGGGTCCTTTCATCCGTGATCTGTAGGATCCTTTCATCTTTCGACCTTTAGGATCATTTTATCGAGTCGGTGTCTAGTCCCATTTTTTTTCTCTTCATGACGCACTTTGCGTTTATAGGTATGTAACTCTCATGAAGTTTTTAGAGGAGAGAAATAATTATGATCATCCATGTAACATTGTGATTTAATCACTTATGAATGAAAATTTGTTTCGCTTGTTTCAAAAAAAATAACTACGGATTCCATTTCGAGATCGAACCTGAACCAATTGGGTTATTATTGAAGTGAAAAAAGTGTAATGTTGACAGTGGGATTTGAACCCACGCCCTTTCGGACCAGAACCTTAATCTGGCGCCTTAGACCAACTCGGCCATATCAACTTGTTGTTAGATGTCATGGTGATATCCCATATTCCCCACCTATAAATCAGGGTTTTTATCTTTGGCCTCCAGTTCTGTCCCATATACAATTCAGTCCTCAAACTTGTTGTTCCTTCCATTGGATAGGTGTCTATTTCTTACCCAGAACTTTGCCTTACATTTTAGTTATTTGTTTATACGATCTCAATTGTTTTATCTTAATGGATAACCAAATTCATGGCCTTTCTAACCATCACTGTAAAGTAACTCCAAATAAATATAAGCATCAGAAATACCATTATCATCACAGTTGTGCAATCACGATTAACACCATGACAAAAAAAATTGGATAACTAGTGGTGTGCTAAATTATCGGTCGAGCCGATCATTCTGACCGGCCAATATAGTTTGGTTCGGTTTGGTTCGACTCAGTTGAGTTCGGTTGATCGGTTTAGCCGAACATAATTTAGAGAAAATGTTAAAGTAATGTTATTCATTTCATTCCATAAGGATTAAATTCCTTATTCTTTATTAGGATTTTTCAAATCTTTTCCGTCTTACGGTCTTAGTTTTACACTTTTAAACTTTATTAAATAATTATTAACTTAAAGACCAGAATAATTCGGAACTTATTACTAAAGTTTAGTATTTCTTACTCTTTATTCTTTATGTATGATATTTTATTAAGATAAAATCCTTAGGATTTGGTCGGTTCGGCCTGGGCGATTTCTAGAAACCCAAGCCGAAATCAAACCGGTTTGGGTTGATTGGTTAACCAGCCGAACCACTCGAACAATGATTTATTCGGCCTGAAAACTGAGCGGTCTGGTTTACTTCGTTTGGTTCAGCCGATTGATTCAGATTTTGCTCACGCTAGATAAAAGTGTTCTAGTTGATACAAATGAGTGCATCCAATTTGTTTTTTTTCTTGAGATTCCACTACACGTTGATACATCATGAAGATGCGATAAACACGATTACATTATTTGTTTTGGAGTTTATGTCAACATTGTCAACCACTTGGGCACCAATTTGGGTCATTATTGAAGTGAAAAAAAAGAGTAATGTTGACAGTGGGATTTGAACCCACGCCCTTTCGGACCAGAACCTTAATCTGGCGCCTTAGACCAACTCGGCCATATCAACTTGTTGCTAGATCTCAAGGTGATACCATATAAATTCCCTACATATAAATCAGGGTTTCTTTAGTATGCAGTTTGTTCCATATACACTAGTTGTTCCTTTCATTGGATATGTAGCTATTGTTTATCTAAATGAACAATCAAATTCATGGCCTTTCTAACCATCACTGTAAAGTAACTCCAAATAAATATAAGCATCACAAATACCATCATCATCACCAATGCGCAGTCACGATTGAAACCATGATAAAAAAAAATCTGATGAAGAAGAGTGGAAATTTCTCCTCCGTCCAATCTAGAGTCTAGTAGGGAGAGAGAGAGAGAGAGAGAATGCCCTCTCTCGCTGTACCGAAAGAGACACTCCACCAGTCACAACCCCAACAGATATAAATCTTCAATGGGGGAGAGCTTCAATAAGGCCACAAGGGATTGGTCAATAATCAAAATATGAAAATAATTATACAAAAAAAGTAAATAATGTCAATTAAGAAAATGAATCAATCCAGTTACAAAATTAGACTTGCATTAAGGAATATCCGTTGAGATTAAGATGTGATGGAGATAATGGGAGATAAAAACTAACTAAGGACGAAAGGAAAATAGAGCCATCTAATAGTCAATGAACAAAACTCTGCACTTGGAGGACCAAATGATTTATTAGACAAAATCCAAGAGTGTCATACCCATTACCCATAAACACAAGGGCTGTTGATTTACATACAATTTTCAGCCATCTTAATACTTTTTTCCTAATAAACATACGAAACCAATGTGCATATGGAAAATCTTGAATTATGCCTCCATAGTACGGGTCTGAATATTTACACCAGCCGCATCGAATTACTTGCACACACCTGCAAGCATTCACTGCAAATGATCTGCGTCGAAGAGAACTTACTGCGTGAGAGAAATGGGAAACCGCCCATGGTACTTGGGTACTTCAGATCTGCAGTAGCTTGAATTTTCAAACATGTCGATCTGTTTCTACTCAACACTGAGAAGTCAGTTCTCAAAGGATCAAACCAAATGCTCTAAGCAATATATTTGCCATGCCAAGAACCATAATAGAAGCTCTTAAATTCCATCCATGACACATCCCATGGCTTCAAAGATTTGATTAGCTAGAGTCTCTTCATCTGTACTGATAACAGTATGTGTCGAATGGATTTCTACCAACGCTTTGTTTGGCTCATAGATATCTAACACACTTCTGTCTTGGTCTAGATAACCGTTAATGCCCTTTTCGCGTAATGCCTCCAGCAGGAGCTTCGGATCAGGGGACCCCCATCTGAATGGTATCACACTTTCTTCTATCTCCTCTTTGTTTGCAGAAACTAACATATACTTCCCATTATCGACTACAAGCTTACCACCTAATCTTGCAATTGCCATATTTTCTAGTTTTGTTCTTCTAGGTTTGAGCTGGAACGCCAAATCTGTAGCTAAGTTTGCTTCAAAATCCTCCCTCAAATTTGGTATATGTAGTGTTTGATTCAATGAGTAATGAAGAAATGAAAATGAATTTGTATCTGAGCTCGGAATATGCAGCCTCAGATCATCCGGGAACTGTTTCAAGCCAAAAGATAACTGATCAATCAACTTAAAATGAAAAGTACTCGAAAGCCTAGATGAAACCAAAAGATAACCAAGATAGATGCTGGTTATGATAAAGATCCAATTAATACCAAGATAATAGATTGAAGTTAATAAACTTTGATAGAGATCGTACAGAACATACCAGAACCAGCTTCGGCTTTAGCATCTTCAGCAAAGGTCGAATTTTCTCAACCCTACGAAGAAAAGAAATGATTTGGTTGGGGATGGGATTACAAAAGCAATCAAATATTCATGTTGTGTATTATTGCCTTATATAACGGGAAAGATGACATTAAGTTTTAGCGTGCATTAAACACCAAATTTCATACAGCCTTGCAATGTCAAGGAAAACTGGGTTGAGGCAGTAAAATAATTTCCTAAACATTGCCTTATATAACAATAATCTATATAGTCACTTAACATAGATGATTAGAGCATTAAGAAGTTAACTGAGAAAACTGAGATTTTCAACTGACAGCATAAAAAATATACTTACTTTATTCCAGAGATAAATGAACATTGAAGGACCTTCATTGCAACTGGCTTGAAAGGCAATAAAGCTAGATCAGTATCTACTCCTTGCTGCAAATTAAATATCCATTAGCTCCTTAACAATGCCAAAATAACTTAATATGTTTTATTCGACTAAAAGTGCGGATATATAGAGGAAGAAATTTGCCAAAGTTATACCAGTTGCAACTAGATGATATGCTATATGTATATGTTACAAATATCACGGAAGAAAGCATACCTCCAGAACAAGTAAGCTATTCTGATCCCCGCTCCATCGCCGCAGAAAGTGGACAACAGGACCAATTCTAAGGCTCCAGTGAGGACAAAAAACTACACAAGGTTCCTGCAACATCATTCTGTACACTGCTTTATTTTAGTAGTTTGGTGTGGAGTTTAAAGGAGAACGGGAGACAGCAACTAAGAGAGACATTCATAATAGTAACTTCCTTTGTTATGGTTGTGATACAATCTTTAGTTAGAGGACAATATGAATCTACTTTAATAAAGTTGTTCTAAGGAGATACCATTTAAAATCGTGATTTCAAATTATGGAGTGGATTCCAATATTTCAGTTTGCTAACTTACATATTTGCTTGCCCATAATCTGAACAAGCTAATAACTATTTAACCGTTTTGATCCGTCTCTACTCTGAATCCGATCACAAACCCTAATATCATCTCTCAGTCTCACTACTCTGTTTGAAGTTCTCCGATCTCTATCAATCTTCCTCCTTCTCCGGTGCTAGATTCTCAAAAATTCACCACTTCTCCATTGATCAAAAACCAAAACTTGTAGAAATCAACAATGAGCATCGTAAGTAACTAAAGCAATTACAGAAGGAACAGCGAAGCGATTATGACTAAAATGCGCCAAGGAATTGGTATACGCTATGTGTACACCTTTCGTTATTTGTTTGGCTGCTGGAAATTTGAATATGGAAGCATTTCGCCATTATATAGATTTATAGCTCAAGATGTTCATTTTCTCAAGGCTTTTGCTCAGGGTTATGAATTGGCGGAAGAATATGCCGATGATGATGAACTGCGCCAAAAAGTTAATCAGGATGAGAAGGAAAAGTGACTTGCTCGAAGTCATCAGTCGATCTGAGAAACACTTGGGGATTTATTTCTGCACAATATACTGAAGACTGAAGAGTATGAACACCTACTCAAAGCACTTGAGCAACTATTGGAGTTTGAGAAACGGGCAAATCTAAGAGTAATTGATTCAGGTGCATTAAAAGGTATAAACTCCGAAGACATAAAGCAGGCTGGCTAACATATTTTTTTGAAACTATGGTACTCCAAAATGGTTGTAAAGACTTATTTAAGAGGGTCATCAAGAATGAAAAGCTAAATGCAGCTATCAATGTACTTTCATATTGTTGGTGTGCTGATCTCATGAGATCAGCTTTTGCATCAGGAGGTCTAGAGGAATTAATATTCACGCAAACGAGTTTGTATATGAAAATGGGGTTTCGATAGGCGAAATTCTTGGGAAAGTGGAGTCTCCATAAGAGAAAGTTGAAGCATTCAAGACATAGTGAAGACGAACGAAAACAGCAAGAGGCTTGTAACAGTTTACATAGGTAATTCTGTGCCGACTTACTTTGCCTCCTAGAAGCAGATATAGGAATTGTAATCGGGTCAAGTGAAAGTCTTAGGAGATTAGCCACACAGTTTGGAGTTAGTCTTGTCCCTCTATTCCCAGGTTTGGTGAAGAAACAGAAGGGATTCGGACAAAGAGGTGAGTCTGCTGGTTGGAAGGGGCTATCTGGTACTCTTTACACAATGGATAGTTGGGATGAAATACATGCCCTCATTTTGGGTCATCATAGAATGTGATAATATTTCGCTCTTGGAACAAGTTTCGTGCCTTCATATATAGAATAGTCGGGATAATGGTAGGCACATATGGTGGTGAATTTTATTAAAGCACCACAGGTTGCATTTTTTGTTTTCTTTCCTTCTTTTCCACTATAGGAACTGCCATTATCGAGAAACCGAGAACCAGGCAACTATATCTATATCTCGTCTCACCTGTTGTCTCGTCAAGTATTACTCGCTTCTCGTTCGCTCTTTTTGTTGGTTATTGTTGCCTTGATCTTGTTTCAGAGAATCAAAACTTGCAGGGAGCAAGGTGGAAGTGAAGTTGTATCAAGTTTTTTCTTTTGTCTATATATGCATTTGTGGTACAATCAGTAGTAACCTCCTGTTATATATTTTTATTTCTTTCTCCATTTTAAGATCGGAGGTGTTCTTGTTCCTCAGGATTTTTGGAATGGGACAGTTTAGAAAAGAATACATGAAACACTGTTATTTAAATTTCAAGTGAAAGCAATCATGAATTTCTATCAAAAAAAACTATTTAACTAAAATATAGTACCTGTAAAATTGTATCATTTATTCGCCTATTCCACTCACCACATCCAACAAGTCGTACCAGTTAAGGATACTGATACCTTTACTGGTGTACATGTTATATAGGTTATAGGTTCTCATGTAATGAAGTTCTAGCTTCTCTGAACAAAACCTCAATGATAGTTTCAAAATACTGGTCTACAACAACAAGCAACACGAAGAGCTCCAAATTGTCAGGTAGATGCTCATACAAAGGTCGTGAAGCAGCCATTATGTGGTTTACCATTACATAGGTGCTTTAGTTGCAGAGTTTTCTAATGTCACGGGTAGTATTTCTATTTTCAGTAAGTACATTACTATATTTTCCCAGAAAACTAGCAGATGGCGTCAATGAGTTGCACCATCTAATTATTTAGATAGATATTTTCTAACATGAAAAACAAGAGAAGGAGATATCTTACAAAAATTCTGGTGAATGAATTGCGGGAAATATGTAAAGGTCTTTCCTTTTTAAGAGCTCTACATGACCAAACAATGCCTCGCCAGTAAACAGCTGCAAGAAACAATCAACAAACTTTCACTCTTTCGCTCTCTCCAGAATAAAAGAAAATCAGTTTAAGATGCAGTACCTTTTCTTGGCGTTGCCTGCATAGCCACTCCGGCACTACATTCGTAAACGCCAATGTTTCTTCTCCCACAGCAGAGATTATAAATATAGGAACCTGCACAACAGTCGAACTAGCTAATGAAGCATGTTGGAAATATTGTTTTAGGTAAGAGTACAATGCACGACTCAAAAATGACCATGTGTTCAGCTGCAATAATGTAAAGAATCTTTCTATGATAACAAGGACAACGGCAAGAAACTTTTCAAGCATAACCTTAAAGGTAGCTTCTATTTCTATATTAGCACACGTGTAAGGTTAATCTTAGGTAATCGTCACTAGCTTAATAATTGTGGGTTGACTCTCAAGTTTGAATGCTCCCTGAAATTTTTCAACATCTATTGAACCATATTTGATCCTAATGCTTAACAAAAGGTCTAACAAGATTTACCTATCAAAAAGGTATACCTTTTTTTGCAGTGTTGTAATTCCCATTCTACAACAAAATAAAAAGCAACAAACTACCTTTATATTTGAAGATTCAAGGGATAGCGATATTTGTTCCAATAATTGAAGCACTATGCCAAGGCGGCCAAATGGTACAAGGATGGAACCTCCAGATTTAACGGAATCAATTGCTTGCGAACATATGAAAGCTAGCTTATCCATCTCCTCTGAACTATCATCGGTGGTAATTAACGATCTAATGAGTTCTTCATTATCATTTATATCCCTGCCGCATTTTCTAAAATACCAATATACCATTAAAAATCAATCCTATAGAAAGTAACTGGAAAAAAAAAGGATAATTAATGTAACGAAACAGCAACAATCAACTAAAAAAAATGGGAAGCCTAATTGGATTAGAGTGGAATATAGAAGATATTACCTGAGAACTGATAATTCATTAGTGTTTGGATCTTGATAAATAGGTAAGTTTAGTTTGCCATCAGAACTCTTATCAGCACCATGCAAGAGTGACAAATCTGAAAATAAGACCGTATCATTCCCTTCAAGAGAGCGATAATCAAACTCCATCGCGTGAGAAGATTCAAAAACGGAGCTTGACAAGTATGCAATACTTCTTCTTGGACCATTTATGGTCCAATTACAAGCCCCTATCTCCAGGCCCGAACTGAACGGTTTAATTATCAATGTGCCGTTATAGCATGCTTCTTCAGCATATTTGAGTGTTTGCACTTTCTCTAAGCAATCCTTCACATTTTCTGCACTGATATACATACTTTCTTAAATTCATAACAGCGTCCAGAATCAAAGACGAAGAAGAAGAATGAAGCACACTATGGTTGGGCGTTAGTAACATGTGTGTTTCTCCTACTGGCTACTGGAGTGGATAGACCAGGGTTTGAATCTAATAGTTTCCAGAACACTATTCAAGAATTCACAGTTTTGACTCGTGTCTGGAAGACTGGAAGCGTCAACATGGTAATATGGTATGTGAATTTACTATCTATTATCAAATATTGAAGTTCTCTTTTCTTATGGTATTGCTTCAAAATAAACAGAAACAAGAGCATATTTACCTGTACAAGGGTTGCCAACTACCCACTTCTGCTCCATCCTGACCCATTATAATCTCCCTCAATACACTATGAATTTGTTCAAGCTCCTCCCATCTAATCCATTGGGGGAAATCAGATTCCATAGGACCATAAAATTGCCTGAACTCCATTTGCATAGAAATAAGATCCTCCATCATAAGCTTCCCAAGTTTCATTGAAGCTTCCGAAGCATAAATCTGAACGAACAAGACAACTAATTCAAAACCCATAACTGAAGAAACCCCAAGTTTTACAAACCAACTATAATACTAGTATTTACCTTTGCCCTGAATCTATTATTTCTGGTAAGAAATGGCAATCCAAGCATACCCATTGGGCTAGATATCAACACCAAATCAATAAAAGATAAATCCCATAAGTTAATGTTATTAACAGTTTTATACCAAGGTTCTGCAAAAATTAAATCTTTTGCTTGGAGAGGTTTATCAATTCTTCTTCTTTTGAGATCATTTGAATCTGAAATTGAACAATCTTTAGATGAAAAATCTGAAGTATTGTAATCAGAGGAATCAGTAAGTATGGGAGAGAAGATTGAGAGAGCTGAAAGATCGAGCGGGAAATCGAGTAAGATTTGAAACCCACATAGGTTGAGTATGTAGCATGGCGGGAAGTGAAATCCACCTCCTTTACTCAAACATGTCTGCCAAATAAAACAAGAGAGATTATTTTACAAAACCCTAAAACCTAGATAGAGAAATATACTGAAAATCAGAAAGACTTTAGAGAGAGAGAGAGGTTTACCAATTCCATAGGAATAGCAGACGACTTAAAATTTCGTGGAGAACGGAAGAGAAGGAATTAAGGCAAGACACATTCAAATGCCCTAGGCTCAGGAAGAGGTTTGTTGGTGGCGAATGTTTGGAAGTTTCAGTGCAAATTTCAGTTGGTTTAGACTTACGTCCATGGCTATAATATATTTGTATATCTCCACTAGTTTTTTTTGATGAAAAGAGGCTAATGCCTAAATTTATTAGCTACTCGAGCTCAGAGAAATATTTGTTCTATCCTTCGTCAATTGACTTACAATACATCTAGGAGTCATAGTGATCTCCATAGTCTGGTTTAAGTTTAAATTAAAAGCATCCGTAGCTAACAAATGAGCTACCTGATTTGCCAGTCGCGGACAAAACAAAAACAAACAATTTCTAAGTTTCCGAGCTTCATTTTTTATCTCCGTAATTATTGGTCTGATTCTCCAAGGTCCATCTTCAGGGTTTGACAAGCATGCTTTAATGACCGACAAAGCATCTCCCTCAATTGTGCACTCATACTCAGGAATACGGGAAGCTAGATTCATCGCTAGCTTCGCTGCCTTTGCTTCAGCTTCCAAGGCTGACGAAGCCTCGGTAAGAGAAGTAGCTGCCAAAATAAACGCTCCGTCTTTTCCTCTACATACTGCCGCTAAAGCAGCTCTTTCCCCAACAAAAGCTGCATCAAAATTAATTTTGAGTCAATCATTATCGGGTGGAATCCAAAACTTTTGTGCCCCATCATTTTCATTGTCTTCAGTAACCATTTGATAACTAGTTAAGCCAGAGAAATCTTTATGCATAGCTTGGGCTTCCCGAAT
>BEHA01000086.1:1567661-1582858 GCA_002897215.1 Eschscholzia californica subsp. californica | reverse complement strand
AGCTGCATCAAAATTAATTTTGAGTCGATCATTATCGGGTGGAATCCAAAACTTTTGAGCCCCATCATTTTCATTGTCTTCAGTAATCATTTGATAACTAGTTAAGCCAGAGAAATCTTTATGCATAGCTTGGGCTTCCCGAATGACCGAATAGCAGTTCGGTTTCACCCCTTCAAACACACATTTATTTCTAGCTTTCCAAAGAAACCAATAGTATATCTCAACTAGTTGATCCATGAAAAATAAATCGACAAATACAAAAATTACAATAGTATCATATTTTAGGTTATTTAGCCGGGCGAGTCAATATTCAGAGTACTCATAGAGAGAGCAGCCCGGTGGCCTTAACCACTTCGTGCGCCAACTTCCCAAGCAAGGTTGTGTTTCAGTGTTTTGGAGGCGATAGGACAAGTAGGTCGAGCCTGTGAGTACTCCTTCTCTTGCTTAGTTGAACAAATCCACCATCTCTTTCTCCCTCTTTGGTTCTCACACACCCACACTGACTAAAGGATCTTCTCTCATTTTATAGGTTAAGATGAAGAGATGTATAAACAAAAATGTGATCAAAATTGTTAGGCATGGGATACCTGATTTTGAACCAAAATGGAAAGATGTACACCACAAAATTGTAGGGCATTAGATACCTGATTTTTGACAATTTTTTTTTTTTTGATGAGAAGATTTTTGACAAATTGCTGTGACAAAAAAAAAGTTCCTAAGTTCAAATTATTAGGCCCATGTTTCTTTATTTGAGTTAGCAGCATGACCGAGATGTTCTGAGTTAATTCCATATGTAAACTAGTGATTAGTGAATGTGTTCTCGTTCATGAACCATGGCGAGCTATACTGAATAATCAGTGTAACTAAAACCTTTTAAAATGGTTAGGCTAAAAATTTTCTAATTATGTGAGACAACAACATTAACAGGTTCACTGAACTAATTTCACACATAACAGGCGAACATGATCACTACAACTTCTATTAAAATGTAAATGTTTGTATTACAGTCTATTACATCTTGGTACAGTGGTTGACCACCCACTCTGGAACCTGTTTGATATTACGATCCTCTATATAACAAAAAAAACATCTATATAACGCCTGCCGTCTTAACAAGTGTTTCTCTACAAATTAAAAGAAATTAACAAGAATAAGAAGTATTTAGAGAAATGGAAACCTTCCAAAGTTGATGAAATAGTTAAGACATTTCATGATGTTGACAAATGATTCTAAGAGAATATAAAAAGACAAAAAGTGGTAAACTCCAATCTTCACTCTGTTTGAATGAAATCTCCTTGTACACGTTCTAAAGTTGGATTTGGGTAAGATAGCTATTTTTGTCTTTGTATTCTCTTATCTTCAAATAAATTATTAGACACATTGCTATGGAAAAGAATAAAAGCACATCTTAAATCATCAAAATTTTCCTACTCCGTTGTTGGACAAAGAAATCCAAATGGTACAGATGTCCTAATTTTTCGGTTCAATTATAATCGAAAATAACGATAGGTTTGTAAACAACAATTTGTTCAGTTGGTTGGTTCCAATTCATAACAATTTATTTATAGAAGAGAGATACAACTTTTCTATTGCCATTATCACGCCAATTGGATGTTAGAATTTGTAGAGTACATAGTCTCGTCACGATAATTATTTTCAAGCAAGTTGGTTTTTAAAGAGAGTTAGGTTCAATTGAGTCTAACATAATATTGGATCTGGTGTTCCAGTGATGAGTTGAGATCGACTTCGTAACATCAGTTTTATTTGGACGCTCCTACACTCTTACATTGTGTGGACATTAATTGTGAAGTAGATTGTTTTGAGGCATTTCTTCCCTTGTTTAAGCTCATTTTGGCCCTTTGGACAACAAAAAAAACAAACTCATTTTCGCCTGGACCCCAAACATCCCCAAATATAACTCATTCCTATCATGTGTCACAAAAAAAAAGGGCAACTCGAGACACACTTGCACTCTTAACTTTCAAAATTGAATGGTTACCTACTTTGGTTATTTTGGATCACAAGTAGTGGCAGTTTGGTAACCTTAACTCTTTATAAAGGAACTTGCTGAACAAGACCTAGTAGTTTTGTACAGCTCAAATGTCTAATCCATCCCATCTAAAATCAAAACAATCTTCTCCCTATAATTTCTCAATGAAGAAATCATCATGTCATCCCCCTTCTACCACCCCAAACTCCATGAAAATCAAAACCCTAATTCACTCTCATTTCTTTAGACATGTTTACCAACTAGTCCAAGCTCTAACAAAAGCTAAATCCATTCTTATGGAACTTATTCTTCACAAGAAAAAGGACAACTACTACTTGGACAACAACTTCATGAAGAAAAGTAAGCTCAAGAAGAAGAAAAATAAGTTGTTTAGTTCAATAAGATTACACTATAATTGGTGTTCATCACATGTATTACCAATGCCCGAGTCCGTATTCATCGATGGGTTTGATGGTTCGACCCATGCCTACTATGATTCGACATGGAACTCGGTTGTTCAAACCGAGGAATACCAAGATAATTTTGATTCACATTTATCAGGTTATCTACATTGGCTCGACGAGAAGCAAACTACGGAGAATTCGACTACTATTAGTACAAATTATGATGTCGATGAAGAAATAGATGAGATCGATCGACTAGCTGATAAGTTCATTGCTAGTTTTCATGAGAAATTCAGGTTGGAGAAGCAAGAGTCTTACAGGAGATACCAAGAAATGTTAGCAAGAAGTATGTGAGCTAGGGTTAACAAGAAATTAGTCATTAGAGAGTGGGATTTGAATCTGTTATTACTCTTCATGAGCTTCTTAATTTTAATTTTATGAGTCTTTTGTTCTTACTTGGTGGATTATATTGTATAAGTTCTTGGTTAAATGGTGATGATGCAAGTTTCATATTTTACTAGTTTTTCTATACTCAATTAACATAACTAGCCCTATAGCTAATGATTTGATTAGTTTCAATCTCAAATTGTAATTGGTCTTAGTATTTAATAACTAATCATATATTTTAAACTAGCTAATACCTATATTTGTTAGTTATCATATATAACATTACAATTAATTTGCACGAAAATGATTTTGATTTTTACAACACACGAAATATAACCTATGATCGGAAAATTTATACCGCACTACTTACGCATTAGGACTTAATACACATTAATAAGTAAACCATACTAGAATATTGCGTGTAAACTGATTATGTTGATCGATTCTCCAGTCCATGGAAACACTATATGATCGAAAATGAATAATACAATATATACGTAAATTTGTATACTTGCAATGTTGATTAAACAAGAAAGATGGTTTTGTCCATAATTAGGGTTTATGAGAAGGGAATGTTATCCAAATAATTAGTACAAGAATAAGTTAATAAAAAAAAGAGAAAGAATGAAAGAAAGAAAAAGATAAAGAAAAGAAAAGTAAAAATTAGTTAGTAAGGGCCCTACTCTTTATGAAAAGTGAAATCTTGAAAATTTGGGAAGTTGATCATTCATGACATGAATCACATGCATGTGACATTTAGTCTGTAACAGACAACAATCCATGATGTCATGGGATGCATGCATGCATGCATGCATGAATATCATTATACTGATGATCCTCTGCACATCACGGATTAACTGCTACTTTCACCTGAATGGTCCCTCCTCTCTCTCTCTCTCTCTCATTTCAATTGACTCAGTCTTCTACTTACTGTTGGAGTTCTTTTTTTTTTCTTCTTCTTGTAGGAATCATACTTATTTGTATCTTAATCGTCTGACTCAAGTCGAACAAAATTAGTGCAAATCAATCATGAATCAGATATCACGAGTTAGATATAAATAAATATGGATACGACTCGAACGCCTTCACGTTAAATTTCAGATTTGGTTTTGAACATCACTATGATCACTTGGTGTTTTTTTATTTGTAAAGTTGTACGCTTTTTAATTTAGATATGACTCAGTTGAATGGTTGGATGTTGATTGATTTAAAAAATGTTAGTTTTTTGTATGACTCGTCTATGGATCGTATGTGTGGTTGACTCGACTGAGTTGTTTGGGGGTTCATATTTTAGTCAGAAATGAAATAAGTTTAAACGAAGAGTTCTTTATCTTACACATCCAAAAATGACTAGTGTATTTCTAACCAAAACAAGTCGTAATTAGACACAAAAAAACAAACACATCCACACCTAATTTAAAGATTAAATGGACTCGATCGAGTCAAATTTAAGAACGTCTTTTTTTCAGATTGGTGGTGCTCTATTCATCTGAATTTTACTCAAATTGATTTTAACTCCATTTTATTCATACATAAAATTAGTCTGAATCAACAACCCATTGTTTGAAATACCCACCACCTTTGTTTCTCACTCATGTATACTTGTTCCAATTCACTATTTGTTTCTTTTGATTTATTCACATTCTTGTTTTTTTATTTACTTGAGACTTTAAATCTTCTTTATTTCATGGTCCTATTTGAATGGTGGCCCTTATCAAAAGCAAAATCCTGTCCTCATGCATTCAAACCCATAAGCAATAAGACAATAATGACCAAAAAAACAGAATACCCAGGATTTGGAGTAATAAGAATTCCACATCCTGCCTCAAATCAGATTGAAACTTAATATTTTATGGGTATTATGAAAATAAACTTTTAATGCACCAATTTTAAGCTCCTAATGTTTGCAGCAGATTTTGGTTATATTGCCAAAAATCACATTGTCTTCTACTCTTCTCTAGTTGGGGATTCAAAATAGGAGAATGATAGAATTGCTTCGACTTTTACTCGGTCTACTTTAACATATTCACAAAAATTTGTATTTTTTTACTTTAAAGTTCCAAAATATTCAAAAAATAAAAAATTCTACGATTAGGAAGATATCACATCGACATCTGATTAAAATTCTACTACATCTATATAACAAAAAAAGACAGTATCTATTGTCTTCTCCCAGCGGCTCAGATTAACTTTCCCAAATTCATCTTAAATAATTTTCTCTGTAAAATAAGAATAGTAGTAGCCTGTCTGGGAGCTTGGACCCAATGGTATTTCCTTTCACTAGCCATGGCTAACCAGAAATGGACTCATAAGCCCAATCCTATTTTATGAGAGAAGTAGGATGAAATTAGATTGGAACTAACCCAAAGTAAAACTAGATAGTGTCAGTTATCTTGTAAGCTGAGACTGGAGTTCATTGGGCATATTAAGGATCAGAACAAGAATCAGTCAATCATACTTTTTGAGAGGGTTAGACTGTAAATTAGAAGAAGAAAAAAGTTAAAAAGAAAATAAGAAAGAGGATGATGCTTCTGTCTTTTATCTGTCTCAAATTTTAGCTTTATTCCTTAACTTCATCTTTTATTGCTTTTAGGAGGAGAGAGAAGAGTTGGTTTGATCTTTTGCCTACTTAGTTTAGGTTTAAATCTTTTTTCATTTTTTCTGATTTTTTTTACGATCTTTTGCTTATTAGTAAATGATCAATTAATACAAATCTTAAGATGACATACAATATCTTGATTCTCAAGTGGCACATTTTTTTAACATTGACCCTGGGTCTGGACCGCGCCAACAGACTGGGCAAAAAGTAGGGGTGGGAATCGGTCCGGACGGGCGGAAACACACACTAACTTATCCGTTCCGGTCGGAACGGACACAAGTCCTACGTGTCCACTCAGACATCCGGACCAAACTGGCGGGCATTTCAGATTTTTTTCCAACAAAGTGCACGTCCGTGACCGTTTTGATAGTAGGGCAAATCGGGTATCGGTCGGTCGGGCATCGGTCACTAATGAACAAATAAATAATTTTTTATTCGAAACTAAAATTATTTAGTAGTTAAATACAACTTTCTAAGCTCCCACTTTACAATTTCAAAAGTAAATGAACACAAATTAAAAGCTAATCATTGAGATTTCTCATGGATTACGATCGGTTCTATTCTTCTTCTCATGGATTACGATCGGTGTATTGTGGATTCTTGAGTTACTGATGAGATATTGAGATTTTGGAGGAGAGAGAGACTAGAGAAGTATAGGGACGAAGACAAGATTGAGAAAAATGATTTCTAGGGTTATATAGTTTTACTATATAATCAGACGGACTCTGTCGGATCACCGGGTAAGGACCTATGTCCGCGTCCGTCCGCTGAAGCTCTTTCGATCGGGCGGGTACGAACCGATTTGGACATCAGACGGTTACGAACCCTTCAGACTTGTACGGCCGTGGACGGGTTTCGGGTAAATTAGTAAAATGTAGCTCCAAATAATAGTACAAAAAGATAATATAACTTTTAAATATCACATTACCTTTTATCATTAAAATTTTCTTAGCTAATCCTGTTTAATTAGGTACACTATAACTATGTCATATTGTTCATGATTGTTTTTTTTACTATGGGTTATAGTTCAAATATAGTCATTTACATGTACTTACATCGAAATAGCAAAATTATCTTAGGGAACCAAATTGTACAAGAGCTCGTGGTCAAAATGCGGAAGAATGCGAATCCATAGCAATTCCCAAAACTATGCAACGGGCAAAAGAATTACAATTTCAACACGTACACATTGAAAACGACAGTCTAAAAGGCGATCCATCACATTCTCAACTAGAAGAACCAAGTGCATTGGCAGACGAAGAAACACATAGATGAAATCAACAATCTTAAGGTCTCGTTCATCGGAACCGAGTTTTCCTACACTTCTAGGCTCAACAACAAACAGTCAGATGCTATAGTCATATGGAGCAGAAAGAATAATAGCAAACGCATCTGGAAGGACGCTCTAGAGTTTCAGAGCATTGTTTAGCTTGGTTTCTTTCCTTTCAACAAAAAAATATAAAAAAAAATGGGTCATCTCTGAAAACAAAGTAACTAGACAACCAATAACTATTGTGTTTTGTGAGTGAACACTAGTATTAGTCGTAGAGACTGGAGAGAGAAAGTAGAATAGTTGATATAAGTTGTAAGGTGACCTCGCAAAAGTGTTATAGGCCGCCGAATTACAAATGAGACATCTCACAATTTGTGCTTAATATATCCCCTCCTAAAGTTGTAGTCTATACACATTCAAATAGAAGATTAGATTCGAGTGGTAGAAGTGACAAAGAAGCTAACTCAGCAACACCTATTAAATATTATGTTTATCAATTTTTTGTCCTCCATGTTAGGTTATGTTGTCTCCTAATATTCTAAGTGGAATCTTAGACATCTAATGTGTAACACTAGTATCTCCATGATCTCATGGATAAGAAAAATATGAATTAAGTAAATATAGTATGTTACCTTAATCGATATTTTTCCCTAACCTTTCCAGTTGAATAAGATGACCAAAAACTCCAATTGTAGCTCCTCTACTTGAGACACCCGAGTAATTACCTTGATCTCCCACCTTTAAGTTAGCTAGAACTTTAATGGTGGTCAGACGAATAACACCTTCTTCTTTAGACTATATATATATATATATATATATATATATATATATATATATATATATAGTTGGGAGCTATTCTCTCTTTCTTTCTCTACTTGATGTTGTAGAGTAAGAAATCTCTTTGAGAATTTTTTCACACCTAAATCTCTTCTATTGAGGGTCTTATATAGAATCCTAAAGTTAAAGTCCAACCCAATTAGGTTTCCTAAAAGATCAAAATAGAAGGAGGTTTCTATTTTCTTATACAACTATTGTGGCCGACCAGATTAAGCCCTAATGGGCAGATCTGGCCTCCCTATTAGTATGACCGGTCAAGGTATGGTCGGCCCACTAGTGGGCCCTTAAGTGCCTCTTAAGTCTCCGACCCAAATATCCTTTTATTCAGGCCTTCATACTATCTTTGCCTTGACTTTCTCTAGGATTTTTGGACATATTTCGGATCTAATCCGTGTATATATGTCTCATCCCTTAGTCATAGCTTCCGATCAAGTAGACACTCTTTGGTGTAGCCCGATTTAGGATCCAAACGAAGTTAACTGCGAATTATCCCGTAATTCGACAATCGTAGTTGGTTTCTAGCCAAACCAGGGTCGTGTGGTGGGGGGTGCGGGGAGGGCGCCCGCACTGGGCCCCCCACCACCAAAGGGCCCACTTCTAAAAAGGCTCTAGACAAACTATATTATAGTAAAAGACAACTCTCCTAACACGTAACGTCCATCAGCTCAGCTGAGAAGTTCGGTGAGTTCCCACCCAAGAGACACAGGTTCGAGTCACATGGCCATCATTTCTGTTTTTTCATTTCTTTTGTGGCTTTTTGAGATCAAGAGTAATATTGTTAAATTAACCTTTATTTTTCCTCTGTTACACTTTTTCTTAACTATTGTATTATCTAAAGTGATTTTTCCTCTGTTACACTTTTTCTTAACTATTGGTTTAATACAAGTAAAGACTTTGTCCTTCATCTTCCGGAGATTTATTATGGTGGATGAAGATGACGATGACGACTTTGCCCTTCACCTTCCGGAGATTTATTATGGTGGATGAAGATGACGATGACGGATGAGGATGTCGATAAGAAAGAGGAAACAAAATAGGGAAAAAAAATGTCTGGTGGAGGATGAGTGAGATAAATAAAGCAAAAATTAAAGATTTGTTATACTGCAAAGACCTAGCTGCACCAAAAACGAACTGTCAGACACAATCAGAGACCAAACCATCCAGTTGGTCAAAAATTGGAGTCCAAAACGGAATTAACCCTAAAATCAAACTATTGGGTTAATATCAAACTCATTAGAATTTAAATCACACATATATGAAACTATATCACATCACAAAACTATGAAAACTAATTAGAATGGAAAATAAAGGAAGTTAATCTCAATCAATAAGCTTTAACAGAATTCATACAAAAAATGAGCAACAATACTCTGTCAAAATAAAATAGATGGAAATAATTGGATAGTCTTGATTAAGAGATTAATGAAATAATTCTTCTCTCACTAGTTTCTATCAAAGAGTGAGGAGCATGGAGAATCCCAATGCACCCAGAGTCAGACATCAGAATGGAAACTAAAGAGACGTTATGTGAGTAAAGAAATTAGGCAATTTAGTAATCTTTTCTATCTCCTTCTCTGTAAACTCTCTCTATCTTTCTCTTCTTACAGATCTTTGTTTCATTTCCTATACTTATATTTATATTTTTGATGTTTCTACTCTTTCTCTCTCTCTTGTTGGGTCCCTCCTTATAACAAAATGACTCATAATTGAAATAGGATTTTCCTTATTTTTTATTTGGGGAGAAATAGAAACTTCTATTTAAAGCCTAAAAAGGAATCTTATTTCTATTGGAATACCTCCCTATTTATCATTATAAAAGAGAATGAAAGCGAATAGATTATTCAGACTTCCAGAACAAAGAGATTTCAGAGAAAGAAAGATTTCTGAAGTGGCTCTTTCAAGAGAGATTGAAAGAGAAGAATATTGGTTTGAAGAAAAGAAGATTTAATCTTGTGAAGCAATTTAGTTTGTGGTTATCTTCTTCAGCCTTCGGTAATCTAGGATTTGTCCAAATCCTAAGGAGTAAGAGATTTCTATTTCTTTGTTTCTTTGTTCATTTTATCCACCATAGTTTTGGTGAAAAGTTTTTATCCAAGAGTGTTTCTACACATCTTGAAGAATTGGTTAATCCCCTATTGCTTTAGGGAAGAATTGTGTAAACCATTATTTAATCATAATGGAAGATTTCTGGACTAGGTCCCGTGGTTTTTTACCTTCTATCTTGGAGGGGTTTTTTTGCCACGTTAAATTATCTTGGTGTCTCTGCTTTTACATTCACATCGTTTATCTTCATATTCTTGAACAAGTTAATTAGGTTTTTTTCCTAACAAGTGGTATTAGAGCTCATGCTGGATTCATTGTTCAGAAATATGGAAGTGCATACTAATCACATGATTAGTGTAGATGAAGAAAACTATTTGATGTGGAAAGCAAAAATTAAAGATTTGTTATACTGCAAAGACCTAGCTGCACCCATTGAAAATCACGGTACAAAACTGATGACGATGGATGAAGAAGACTGGAAGGTATTAGATCGAAAGGTTGTTGGATTCATTCGACAATGAGTAGAACCTAGTGTTTTTCATCATGTATCGACGCAGACTTCCGCTTTTAGTCTATTGAGAAAATTAGAAGAATTATATAATCAGAAGACAATTGCCAATGCTTACTTGTTCACAAAGCTAGGAAAATTACAACATAAAGAAGGAACCTCAATTGCTCAACACTTGAATGAGATGAAAAGTCTAGTAAATCAGCATTCTGCATTGAAGTTAGTTTTGGATGATGAGTTGTTGGTCCTACTTCTTCTAAATTCTTTACCAGATAGTTAGGAGACATTGGTGGTGTCTTTTAGCAATTCTGCTCCCGATGACATAATGCGTATGAATCACGTAACAGGTAGTTTGTTGAATGAAGAAACAAGAAGGAAATCATCGTCAGACGAGTCTCATTCAGAAGCACTTGTTACAGAAAGACGGGGGAGAGGTAAAAGTAGAAAACCTCATAACCGTGATAAGTCGAGGGGAAGATCAAAACAAAAGAAATAAGTTAAATATTTTGGTTGTGGAAAAATGGGTCATTACAAGAGTGAATGCAGGAAACCAAAGAAGGAAAATAAAAAGGATGATGAAAAATAAGATAACGTTGCTGCAGTTGCATCAGGTGATGACATTATCTTACTTTCAGGTTGTGAAGACACTTGCTTAAGTATGACTGAGTCAAAACTAGAAACAACAAGTTGGTTGACTCATGTGCTTCGTATCATGCTACTCCATGTAAGAATTTCTTTAGATCTTACAGAAATGGTGACCTTGGCAAAGTCAGGATGGGAAACTTAGGTTTCTACAAAATCGTAGGAATTGGAGAAGTGAAAATTGAGACGAGCAAAGGGAGTACATTGATTCTTAAGAATGTGAAGCATATACTAGATCTTCGATATAACATAATCTCTACTGAAGTATTAGATGATGAAGAGTATCACAGTCACTTTGGTGATGAAAAGTGGAAACTCACAAAAGGGTCAATGGTGATAGCAAGAGGGAAGAAGTGTTGTACTTTATATTAGACTCAAGTAAAATTGTGTAAAGGAGAATTGGATGTAGTTGAAAAAGATTCTTCCACTGATCTTTGACATAGGAGACTTGGTCACATGAGTGAGAAGGGACTTCAAATCCTCGCTAAACGACAAGACTTACGAACATGAAAGGTATAAATTTAAACACTTTCTCTCACTATTTAGTAGGTAAGCAACATGGAGTTTCTTTTCAAAGGAATGCATCTAAAAGAAAATCCAGTATTTTGGAGCTCTGACGTTTGTGGACCTTTAAAGGTCAAAACACTTGGTGGTGCTTTGTATTTTGCTACTTTTATAGATGATGCTTTCATGAAAGTTTGGGCATATGCCAAAAAAAGCAAAGATCAAGTACTTACAGTTTTCAAGAATTTCCACAACATGGTAGGACGGGAGACAGGAAAATCATTGAGGTGCATTCGCACTGACAATGAAGGAGAATACATCGGGTCATTTGAAGAGTATTGCAAAACCCGTGGTATTCGACATGAACAGACAGTTCCCAAAACTTCACAACAAAATGGTGTAGCAAAACACATGACTTGCACTATTGTGGAGAGGATCAGATGTATGCTCTCAGAAGCTAAACTACCTAAAAGCTTCTAGGGTGAGGCAATGCATACTGCATGTTATCTGATCAATTTATTACCTTCAACACCATTAGATGGAGATGTAACTGAGAGAGTGTGGGTTGGGCAAGAAGTTAGTTATGGACACCTAAGGGTGTTTGGTTGCAGGGCTTTTGTGCATATACCTAAAGATCAAAGAACAAAGCCTGATGATAAAGCCAAGCAATGCATCTTTTTAGGGTATGTAGATGAGAAATTCGGATAAAGGTTAAGGGATCCAGTCGATATGAAGATTATTAGAAGTAGAGATGTGGTCTTTCTTGAAAATCAAACTATTGAGGACTTCAGAGAAGTTGAGAAGCATGAGAATCATAGTAATGATCTCATTGATCTAGATCGACATATCTCTTTTAAGATTATGCATGATAATGCATGTGAGGAACAAAATCATGAAGATGAAGCTCATGAAGATGTTCCTATGGGTGATGATGTTGAGGAGGGAATGGAAGTTCAATATGAACCACCAGCTGAATTGAGAAGATGGACTAGAAAGAGAGCACCATCCACCAAGTATTCTCTACATGAGTATGTGATGGTTACAGATGGTGGAGAACTGTAGTGCTATGAAGAAGCCCTAGATGATGTACACAAGGACTTGTTGAAAGCTATGCAAGATGAGATTGAATCCTTGCATAAGAACACCACTTTTAAGTTGGTTGAAAAACCTAAGAATAAGAAAATTCTTAAAAATAAGTGGGTGTTTAAAATCAAGACCTAAGAAAGAAATTCACATCCACGGTACAAGGCACACCTAGTATTGATTTTGATGAGATTTTCTCCCGGTGGTGAAGATGTCCTCTATACGGTTAGTATTGGGATTGATTGCAAGTATGAACCTAGAAATTGAGCAACTAGATGTCAAGACCGCTTTTCTTCATGGTGACTTGGAGGAAGATGTGTATATGGAACAACCAACAGGGTTTGAAGTTAAAGATAAGGAACACTTGGTTTGTAAGTTGGAAAAGGGTTTTTATGAACTGAAACAAGCACCAAAATAGTGGTACAAAAAGTTTGAATCATTCATGAATGATCAAGGGTATCACAGGACGACTTCAGATCATTGTGTTTTCGTTCATAAATTTCCTGATGGAGATTTGATTATACTTCTGCTTTATGTTGATGATATGTTGATTGTTGGTCAGGATGCTAATTAAATTAGCAGGTTAAAGAAAGAACTAAACAAATATTTCGATATGAAAGACTTGGGTCCAGCAAAACAAATTCTTCGCATGCATATCTCTCGTGATAGAAAAACTGGAAAACTTTGACTATCACAAGAAAGATACATTAAGAAGGTTCTGGAAAGGTTCAATATGGACAAGACAAAACCAATGAGTTGTCCATTAGCCAGTCACTTCAAGTTGACGCGTGATCAGTGTCCGTCAACTAGAAGTGAGAAAGAAGAAATGGAGAAAGTTCCTTATACTTCAGCTGTAGGAAGCTTGATGTATGCAATGATGTGTACAAGACCGGACATTGCATTTGCAGTTGGAGTAGTAAGCAGATTTCTTACAAATTTAGGCAAAGAACATCGGTTAGCAATGAAGTGGATTTTGAAGTATCTTAGAGGTACGTCTAAAGCTCGTATATATTTTGGTAATGATAAGCCAGTATTAGTCGGCTACACAGATGCAGACATGGCAGCAGATGTAGACTCCAAAAGGTCTACATCAGGCTACCTATTTACATTTTCAGCGGGAGGAGTGTCATGGCAATCTAAGTTACAGAAGTGTGTAGCTTTATTTACTACAAAGACAGAATATATTGCTATAACAGAATGTTGCAAGGAGATGTTATGGATGAAGAGCCTGTTAAAAGATTTTGGTATGAAATAGGATAATTATGTTATTCATTGCGACAGTCAAAGTGTCATCCACCTCAGTAAGAATTCTAGTTTTCATTTTAAGTCTAAGCATATAAATGTGAGATACCAGTGGATCCAAGATGTTCTTGAAGAAAAGGTGTTGAAGCTCGAGAAAATTCATACTAACGACAATGGTTCAGATACGATGACAAAACCATTACCCAAAGGCAAACATGAGCTATATAGCAGTGTTGCAGGTTTGGGGGTGGTAGGTCCCTCTTCATAAGCCGGGAGAGGGAGTTTGTTGGGGTCCATCCTTATAATAAAATGACTCCTAATTGAATTGGGATTTCCCTTATTCCTTATTTGGGGAGAAATAAAAACTTTTATTTTAAGCCTAAAAAGGAATCCTATTTCTATTGGAATACCTCCCTATTCATCATTATAAAAGGGAATGAAATGGAATAAATTATTCAGACTTCCAGAACAAAGAGAAGTTAGAGAAAGAGAGATTTCTGAAGTGACTCTTTCAAGAGAGATTGAAAGAGAATAATATTGGTTTGAAGAAAAAAATATTTTTAATCTTGTGAAGCAATTTAGTTTGTGGTTATCTTCTTCAGCCTTTGGTAATTTAGGATTTGTTCAAATCCTAAGGAGTAAGATTTCTACTTCTTTGTTTCTTTGTTCAGTTTATCTACCATAGTTTTGGTGAAGAGTTGTTATCCAAGAGTGTTTTTACACATCTTGAAGAATTGGACATCTTGAAGAATTGGTCAATTCCCTATTGCTTTAGGGAAGAATTGTGTAAACCATTATTTAATCATAGTGGAAGATTTTTGTACTAGGTCCCGTAGTTTTTACCTTCTATCTTGGAGGGGTTTTTTGCCACGTTAAATTATCTTGGTGTCTCTCCTTTTACATTCACATCGTTTATCTTCATATTCCTGAACAAGTTAATTAGGTTATTTTTCGTAACGTCTCTCTCACTAGTCTCTCTCACTAGTCTCTCTTCACTCTCTCTCATCAAATCTTAAAAGTTCAAGCGTTTTTTTTTTCTCAAATTTTGGGTACCTACCCAAGTCTCTCTTTCTCTCTCTAAGATTCTGAAGGGAGATGATTTTCTATGATCTGAAAATGAAGAAGTGATTTTTGTCCAATTTAGTTGTATATGTGGTAAATCTGTTTGATAAGTTGGTGGATTTTAGATCGGAAACTTGAGATGAGGGAGGAAGAAAATCAAACTGGGATGTATGAAAATGATGAAAAGTCACCAGCCGGCTATGATGGAGCTGAACTTGATTCATTTAGCAAAAATTGAATCTTTGCCGGAAATAGTTGTGGCGGTGCTGCTGCTATTGGAGTTGGTGGTGGTGATGGTGGTGGAAGCGGTTGTTGTTCAGTTTTTCCTGATCAAGTTCTTGAAAATGTTTTAGAAACAGTACGTTTTCTCACATCTCCTCGTGATCGAAACTCAGCTTCTCTTGTTTGTAAATCATAGTACAAAGCCGAAGCCCTAACTCGATTCGAGCTCTTTATTGGCAACTATAAGAGAGATAAAATCTTTAGAAATGAATGTGTTAACTATTATTGAACACACTGTGTTTATATAGATTACAATTTAGAGAAGAGAGAGAGAGAAGAAACAGAATAACAGAATTATAACAACTTCTTAACTGACTCTAACAAACTCATCTCTTCTTCAT
>BEHA01000086.1:1520569-1544880 GCA_002897215.1 Eschscholzia californica subsp. californica | reverse complement strand
TCTTGACTTTTTTCATGTTTATTCAATAGTTCTAGTTGAAGATTATTAAGTATTTCAGAGTTATGCAATTTATTTCAGGTATATCAGTTATTTACATTGTTATCCATGTTTACGTGACAATTTTATATTTTTATTTCAAAATGCAACCTTCTATTGAAGTTTCTACCAACGAGTTTACAGTAGAGTATCTACTCAAACCTTCTCATTTGCAACTGTCTATCTATCAACTGTTCATGATAATCTTAGACTGCTTTGATCGGAATGTCTAGTGTTTCAACCAGGTTCAAGCTCAATAACACAGATAAGCTGATGGAAACTATCTGAAGAACATAAATACGAGATAAAGCTCTATGATTGGAGGATAAAGAATTGTCTGGTAAAAACTGGGCACATTCTAGTAAAAACTGGACAGCTCTCAAACGATTATAATCAACAAAGTTTAAATAGCGGGTCTAACCGTCTAACCTGCTTCACTTGATGAATAAACATCAGAAAAAATAGTCATCCAAAGAATAGATCAAGAACTTCAATCATAAATATTGGGAAAAACAATCAAGCAGAAAAGAGAAAAGGCAAGAATAATGTAAAAGGAGGCATATCCTAGATTTATAGCTGATGTGCATATACTTCTAGTCGATCCTAAAATAAGCACAAAAAGTCTCCACCAATAAATAGGCATCATAAAACATTAGAGGCTAAGTAAATATTCAAAAGAAACTATACTGATCGAGATACCATTTTTGTGTCTGCCATCCCAGACTCCAACAGTTCATCCCTGGCGGCTGCATTGACATTGGCTGATGTGATCCTTTTCACCTCGCTTTTCAAATTGTTCAGATCGGACTTGTATTCCCTTAGCTTCGCAAGAAGCATAGCCTTTATACTTGGCTGCAAACTTCTGGCTTCAAGGTCCATTTTTCGTATCTGGAAAGATTCATGCAACAAACATCGGACATTCGATATATAACATGGTAGGAACAGATTTCAACAATCCATGAAAGGAAAGCAGGGAGATAGAGTACCAAAGCCTCAGCGTCTTCCAATCCGGCTTTTACTTCTGAAATCTTTTGCTTCTTCTGTTCTGCCAAATCAAACTCAGGCAGAATTTATCACCTTCACTCTGAAGTTGTTAAACAAGAATATCAAGCTGCTACATACTTCTCCTAGGTTTCAACAAAAAAAAATACTTCTCCTAGGTAACCCTATAAACATACTTGCTAACCTAGTTATAGCATTTCTTGCTAACCTATAAACATACTTGCTAACCTAGTTATAGCATTTCTTGGATTGCATAATCGTTTCTGTTATTTCCCGTCTATGTGGTCTGGATACGCTCCGGTACGAAAACGGGGTACGAATACGGGGTACGCTAATTAGACGTTTCCGATTCGCTAGGGGGTATAATTATTCGCAAAATTTATGCAATATATATATATATATATATATATATATATATATATAGATATATGACGTGAAACTTAAAACCAATGAAATATAGATCTCAATCTCTAATAACTCAAATCAAATAACTAAATTATCTTTCCTGAACAACGATAGTCTAATAACTCAAATTAAAATAACTAAATCATCTTTTCCTAAACAAAGATAGCTAATAAGAACTAAATCATCTTATTCATTGTCATTATCATCTTCGAAAGACCAACGTAAATCTTCAAGTCTCACAGCAGATTTAGTAATAACTGCAGAACCTAAAGGTAAAACAATATTCACACTTTGTAAACCCTAAATATCATGTTTTCATCTTTTTTTTTTCTTCTTGCAAATGGGTTCGCCAGATTTAGCGATCTGATTCGCGTACCCACCCTAAAAGGGTACGATCGATCCAGATCGGAGTTCGCTCTCCAAATGACCGAATCTGGTAACTATGGTCTGGAGCACTAGGCCAAGCGGGGAGGAGAGCTCTTTCGTAGTACGTGAACGTAATTTCAATATTTCTTTCAACAGATCTTATGATAGTTACTCCTGCTATGCCTAAAAGTCGATTGCGATTAACAAACAATGAAGCAACTGATTACAATAAACATTGCGCAGGCATCATAATTGAACAAAAAGTTTAAGTCACAAACAGGACAAGTCAAAAACACATAACCCATTTCGCATATCAGTCTCACACGAATAATTTCCTTTCTAGGTGAAATATAAAATCACAACCTATCAAATTTGTCTGGGTGAAACAAAAGAAGAAGTAAAATTTGGCCACAGAAAGCGAGATAATCAACAAGGCGAGGTATAGAAGGCGCCCAATTGTGTGCAGTCAAGTGCTCAAAGTGCAAGCTAGCAGAAATCATAACAAAGCGAGTCGGCCACACGAGACTTTACTCAAACGTACTGCATTACCCGCTTCAGCCCACATCTAACATCAAATATAGTTCCCCATATTTTTGGTTCATTGGTTTTATTCGCATAACTATTATTTAGCTGTAACCTATAAACTATTTGTGCTTTTGCATGATTAGTTTTAAACATAATCATCGAAAAATCCTGATCTTCAGACCTCTTTGTCGCACTCTCATGCAAGACTTTTGTGCTTCTCCAAAAAATGAAAACCCTAACCAAGGAATATCTTCTAATAATTGTACTATTAAAATCATAAGTAATTGGGCAAGTACCTAAGAAAACAAACAAGCAAACCCTAATACAATTAATCAAGCCCTAAAAGAGCTTGAAAACGAAAATCTGAAAGAGGAAACCTAGAAGAACACAAGAAGGAATCAAACATATCTATTTTACCTCCATCAAGAAGACTAGCAGAGGTACACTTTTTAGACAAATTAGCAGAAAGCTCACAATACTGACGTTCGTATCCTTCAAATACCTCACTCATCGTGCCGATCCCTGTTTAATCCCTGATCCAAATGAAAATCATGTCAATAAGGCAAAAAAAAAAAGTAGAATCAACGATAATAGAAGAGGAAAATTTCCCGATTCTTGACTAAAATTGGATCTTTAACCAAATGATTAAGAAGATATCCGAAATTTGTGAGTTTACCAAATTTTACAAGAATTAACAGGAATTGGCCTAACCAAATTCGGTTCTAAAAATGAAATTGAAAGAAAGGAAAGGATTTGATGATTCTATTATACTAATAATAATAAGAACAATAGAATTTTACTTTTGAGATGAATTTCTCGCAACTGA
Source organism: Eschscholzia californica subsp. californica (assembly GCA_002897215.1). Classification (NCBI taxonomy): domain Eukaryota; kingdom Viridiplantae; phylum Streptophyta; class Magnoliopsida; order Ranunculales; family Papaveraceae; genus Eschscholzia; species Eschscholzia californica. Next base: position 1,541,720 of record BEHA01000086.1, on the reverse strand, counting down.
AGCTCGTCGGTTTTCTTCCTTATCAAACTGGTAAAAGTCGTGTTCTTCGTGAGGATCTGGGTTCTGGAAAGGGTTGTTTTATTGATTTGGTTGTTTTGCTGAACATTCACAATTACATCCCTCATTTGCAAACATATTTCTCTTTGAACCCTTCTAATTACAAGTGTAGGCGGTTATGGTGCTTATCACATTTTTGATGTATCAATGCTACTGTAATGGCTATCGTTGATCGTAATCAATTTCAAAAGATAAAAAAGGAATAGAACTATTTTAAAGCATTACATTTTTTTTGGTTGAAACATTTTGAAGCATTATATTCAAGTGACACGTCTTAAAACACTATGTTATAAAGGCGTAATGCTCTAAAATGTCAGAGTAGACAGTATCGCTAGCACCTCGAAGGTTGGGCTGCGCAATCATATTACAAGTGAGGAATTGTTCGAAACTTTCTAGGTTTTCTTTTGTGAAAAGAACCAATTGCTTCAGCTTCATATGTTAAGCTTGCACAAATTTGTTTAGAGATGCGCTAGTAAAGTCCGCACAAATACACATATACTTTACGCTATTACGTATTATTAGCACAAATTTGCGCCGGTTTTATGCACGTAAATCTCAAGTTTAAATGTCTATTTAACCAAGACTAACACAAAAATGAAGATCAGTCATCCTAATTTCCTGTGAATAGAGAAATAATACACAGAAGTGTTTGTGTTTTAAAGGTATAATATAAGCTCGAAAGTCTCATAAGACTACTTAAGCCAATTTGCAACCTTAGTTGTTTGCAGAATCAGTATAACCAACTTGTATGATTGGGAACTAAGAGTTCTCGTAGAGAGACATTTTCAATCTTGACATATTCCTGAGACTATAAGGTTCGGGTAAGAGTATGCCTAGAGAGACATTCTCTCGAAACACCGTTCGATGAGGATCCAATGTACGAGTCCTGGGCAGTGGAGAGAATGTTCAAGTTGCAGAAAGGGATAGCTATCTATCCCTTCTCCTTTAAAGTCGGATAGAAATCTCTCACCCGACGGATCAAGTGGTGGGAGGTGAATGCCATGTCTGGTCACAATAGGTATATTCAGATGCTCGAAAAAACATTCCATATTTGAAAATATTACAATTAGTACAAAACTCCCAAAACAACATTTGTTTCTATATCTTATGGCTTTAAGCGAAAGTCATTCAACTTCGATACAAGCAACTATTATACAGTTTTCCTGTGATAAATAAGGAACATCCAGCCTCATCAAGAAGAGCAAGACAGCATGCACACGCCTGGCCGATTCGCCCAGTCAGGAGGTAAATGTGCGTATTTTTCCATTCCAGGTTGCTCGTCGTATGGCCGTTCCATTACTTTCAGAAGCTTTCGGACCTCCTCATAGTCACCTTGTTCAGCTGCATCAATTGCACTTTGGCATAGATAATTCCGGAGGATGAACTTTGGATTTACAGAATCCATTGCAGTCTTTCTCTGCTCATCCGAAACGCCACTTTCAATCAACTAGATGGACATAGAAGTAGTATTAGATATTTTGTGAAGTATGTAAAATGCTTAAAAGATGTGAAGGAATTAGTTCCAAATATAAACTTAATAGTAATGCATTCTGAGACCAGAACAGGTAATAGAACAGCTATGGATAAGAATATGTAAAGAGTTCCTATTTTGACCTTCACCACCCATCTTGTCAACCTCATACTGTGTCTCTGTTTCACAGAGCATATTTTTACTTATACCTTCGACGTTCGAGATATTGAAATAGTTCATAACAAATTCGTGTCAAAACACCAAATATAGAGAAAGCCTTTTTTGAGGTTTCTTTACGCAGTGTAGTTGGACTCACTATCTACTCCGGAGAAGGCTTGAGCGTGGTCTTCTTCTTCTTGTTTCTTTTTTGTTGCAAGTTCTTGTAAGTTCTTGTTGTTCATATCAAGTATCATATATATATATATATACATACAAACTCGAACCTACCCAACAAGCGAAGTCGACATCGATCCTGAGCCCAAGTACTCAAGCAAATTAGGTTCATCTAAATAGTCCACCTGGTCTTCTCAATTTCAACGAGACCTCTTCCTTCTCTTATCATGGAAAAGATTTCCATACTTTGTCACCCCCTCTCTGTCTCCTAACTCAATAACATGATCTATTATTTGGCGCTATGACATAAACTTGGAAAATGTAGTCATCGGTCCTAGCTATTTATAAGTAGATATATCAGATCCTTGGAATTGGTTTTACTCGTAACTTCATTCCCACAGCAATCGGAAATAGATTTGTCATCAATCACATATGTATTCAGTATGAACGCCTAATCCCTAACCATTCCCAAAGATAAATGAACGGAAAATCCAGATTATGAAATGAAAAACTGTTCAAAGGAACAAAAACTTATTTAGGAACATAGATCATACCCGTAATATGTAAGTCTTTAACCAGCTAACCCATGCTTCCTTCCTATCATTCCCAATGTCTAGTAAAACAGCACGAAGTGGAGCTAGTAGCTCCTCATCAGAAATGCTAACATCAGCTTTGATATCAGAAAGCAACCGGAAGAAGTTCGTATAATCAACTTTATCAACAGACATGTTGTTAAGAAGTTTGCTAATCAACTCTTTATCATACTTGGGCAAGCCAATTTTGTTTGTCATCCTAGACTTGTACTCATCCATGAATTTAGTTCCATATCTGTTAAAATACAGCGAGCCAATATCAGCTACTAACTTTCGATATGTTTCATGCGAGGCAAAATAAGAAAAAGGGATACCTTTCCATGACATAATTAGCTTCCTCTTCATTGATTAACTCGGCAGCTAATAGTGGTGAAGTGAACTGTGCAATATTCCACAACCCAACATCTGGCTGGTTCGCATAGCAGTACCTTCTCCCTGGAAGATCAGTTGTATTTGGAGTGTAACGTGGATCAAACGCATCTAGAAACCCAAAAGGCCCATAATCAATGGTGAGGCCCAATACACTCATGTTATCAGTGTTAAGCACACCATGAGTAAACCCGACACCCTGCCAGCTCGCAACCAAGGAAGCAGTACGCTCAGCAACCTCAACTGCCCAAGCTGAAGAGATACACAACAAACAAAAGTTAAAAGATGCTATCAAGTTAAAATATCAGATGTTGATAAGTTTTTCAATGTTTTTTGCAGTAAGAGGTTATCATTACAAGCATAATGTGCAGTCAGTTGCATAGACCATAACTAGTCAAAACGTCACTACTACGTTTACATTAAATAAGGAGTCATAGTCGCAAGACACATCAAAGAAAACGACCAAATAATTGTTTTCCGAATATCAAGTATTAAATACTTTATAAAATGTGGGGCAGTTATTAATGGAAAGTGACATAGTTTACTGATTTCTAAGTTCTAACAATTTAGATTTTATTAGTCTGTCTTACGGTTCTGCAGAACTATAGCTTCTAATTAGAACTACCTGCATACTTGTTAGCGCTCATCTCCACAGCCGAAGGACTCTCTTCACTTGAATCGAGAGAAACACTCTTACTCGTGTTCTCAAGATGACGGAAGTGATGCCGAATAGTGTAGTCTGCCAACGCTTGAACAATGCCCAGGTCTTCTTTCCCTCTAGAGGCATGTAGTTGGAATGAACCAAATCGCAGAAAAGATTGAGCAACTCTACAAACAATAGCTCCAGGTTCTTCCTTCGCATTCCCACTGCAAATTGTTATGTCAAGTTAAAATAGGCATGACTTTCTCAATTGATGAATTTCCACAGGTACAATTGACATTTTCAAATACATACTCATAAAACATGTCTCGTATAACATATTTTCCTGTCGTGACAAGACAGAGTGCACGAGTGGTTGGAATTCCCAAGCCGTGCATTGCTTCACTGCAGAGGAATTCACGGATACTACTACGTAGAACAGCGAGGCCATCTGCAAATCGGCTGTATGGAGTTTTACCAGCACCTTTAAGCTGCAGTTCCCATCTTTCTCCTTGAGAATTCAAAAGCTCTCCAATGGTTATTGCACGACCATCACCCAACTGACCAGCCCACATGCCAAATTGATGTCCGCCATAGCATTGCGCATATGACAACCTATAAAAGTGAAATTCCTTTTGGATGGTAATTGGTTGACTTCAAAAAGTGAACAGTATATATGAAATTTCTAAATGGACTCAAACGGACATGAAGATCTAAAACTAAGACTTGATATATTAACCCTCACCCTCCGGCAAAGGGGGTTGCTCCTGAGAATATAGCTGGGAAATCTGGCCTTTCAAATCTGCAAGCCCAAAACTTTGTGTTAGCTACAGAACAATTGATGTGCCACGTGTAAAAAGAAATCAACTATCAAAGATAAAGAAGTGCATAGAAAATTAATATAAATCATACAAGGAAAGCTTTCAAGAAGATATTTGATAGGTTGACATCCCCCTTAAGGGTGTCCAGAGTTCAAAGTGTCCAACAACAATTTTGATTATAATATGGCAAATCGTATGGTGGGGCGGAAAGGGATGTATAGTAACATCTAGCTCGAAATCCCCCAAATGTGCAAAAGTCTGACTGATCATTGATTACAACTAACAGAGCGCTTCCATGTTTTTTGTCTTTACTATGTTCAATTACTTATTCCACAGATAAGCATAAAGGGGTACTAAAGTTTCAAAATACATAAATAAAGGGGTACTCACTCCTTAGGATCCAGATCAAGTAACTCAGCAACCGACTCAGACCAGGTCACAAGCTGAGGATTTTCGACTTCAACGGAGGGGGATACTTTAGTATAACATGCATGAAAGACCTGCGAACCAGTAACTATCAAATACCCAATTAGGATTGTGAAAATTAAGAATGTGATTACCCTGCATATGTTGTTTCTAACCTTAGGAATAGATCATGAACATAAAATCACAGGCTTGACTTAATCGTAAAGTATGCATGAGGAAAAGAAGATGAAAGCCAATTGTCTGCCCTAAATACCCATTGAGCAAACAAAGGCATCCAAGCGGGAACCCCTTCCTTTTCGACCTTCTCCGACCTTTACTTTCTTGATAAAATCTATTAAGTTCCTCATTAGTCGTGCTTGATAAGATGCCAACAATATCATTTACTTGAAAAATTGTATCTTTAGACTAATAACAACTACAACTGTTGATATTGAAATTTTAATGAATGTAAATGAAACCGCGATCAGGCAACCACTTCGTCATGTAACATAAGGTTGTATTTGCTTATTAAAGGGACCGGGGTCCGAATACGAATCTTATTTATGAGCAATTGGCCTACACTCCATGACTTCTTGCATGCATTTATTCTCTAGTAAAATCAAATCTTAATATTAATGTTTTCTCAAATCCAGACTCACTTTTTAAGCTGAAAAAACATGCAATGGGGAAGAAGCCTTGTTCTAAAACCTAAATCCAGAAAAACTAAATTGCACACAGGTTATATTCAGATTCTGATTCCACATAATCAGAAAACAATCATAACAAAATAGCCTAGTTATACAAGTCACACGTAAAAGGGGTACAAAGAGACCTAGTTAGTTAGTTGTCAGGAATGTTCCATTTTATCACATACAATTCCTAATAAAATCAAAATTGAGAAAATTAAGTTGTAAAACTATAATCAGATCAACCCATGTATACCTTTAGACATTATGTCTTCTTTAGTGGTTGCCCAAATTAGTTAGACACCTCTAACTAATCACTGTGTATGAATTAGAATCACAAATTTACCAACTAATCAATAACTTCATCTCTCATTTTATAAACCAATAACTTAATAATCATTTAATTAATTCTCCTCTACCACAAATATCAATCTTCAAATGTAATTCAAGCAAGATTTGAAGAAATAATAAGAAGAAACAGAAACATGGATAAAAAACCAGTGAAATTCAACAAAATTGACCCAAAAATCAAAACAAATTACCTGTCGTGGAATTGTATCAGTTCGTGGATCTCCAGGCAACTCTCTAACAAAAGAGTGATCCCAATTCAGATCTTCAAGCTGCTTTAAACTCTTCCTATCCTTCTCCAAGCTCTGATTTTTTGAACCAGAGGGTACAGAAGTACTGTTTCTTTGAGAAGAAGCCATTGAAACGGTGGTCGAGAAGCCAGACTTGTTGATTCTCTGTGGTGTAAAGCGACGGGGAGCGAAAGGGAGAAAATTCAGGCGAGAAGTGAGTGATGGGGGTGAGAAGTTGGAAGAGAGAAGAGGACGAATTGATGAGGTTAAGGAGAAGAAGAGAGGGGAAGAAGGACGAGAGGCGGTTGATAAATGGCTCAGCATCTTTTTCACTCTCTCTCTCTCTCTCTGCTGTTGGGGACTTGATTTTGAAACTCCGAGTTGGGCATTCAGCTGTCGAGAGCTAGACCATTTTGGTGGCACCTTACATTTCCGGGTCCATTTTTGGGTCTAATGGTCGGAAATGTATTCCATTTTAGATTCGACAAATTAAAGGTCAATGTACAAAATTTATAAGTTTGAAAAAAATAAAAATAAAAAATCCTTTAAACACACAATTTTTCACAGAATGTCGACTGCCTTTCAGCTAACCACCTCTATCTCTTTCTCTTTTTTATGTCTTTTCTCTCTCATATATCTTTCTCTCATTTTCTCTCTCACTTATTTCTTTTTTCTTTTAATCGCCGAAACTTAGAAAGAGGGAAAATAAAGAGGGAAGAAGAGAAAGAGAAGAACGACGATGACGACCAGAGTTGGTGGTGGAAGTTATCGGAGTTGATGGTAAAGGTCGCAGAAACTGATGGTAGAAGGTGGGAGGGAAGATGGAGGAAAAAGAAACTGGGAAGACATTAAGAGTAGGCGATGTTTATAAGAAACAAGAAATTATAATTGTTTCCATGCAAAAGTTTGTACTCTCAAATTTTTTCCCCTCAAACACATGTACCCAATAAAATTAGTAATATTTGGGGATATGTTATATATACTCGATGTCTCAAATTTGACTCGGATGCATCCCCAACTTTGACTTCGCTTAATTCACTCGTTCAAAATCTGATTTGACTTCTGTTTCAGCTTATGTCCATCGTAGGGCTGGGAAAACGGTCCGAAAATCTGAAACCCGACCCTAACCGCCCGGACCCGTGACGCCTGACAACCGAGAAGAATCCGATTCAGGCGGGCCCGACCAGAAATTTCGGTCGGGCAAGGTGTCTTTCCCGAGGTCCGACCCATTAGGCCCGCCCGAAGTATCACCCGATCCGCTTGTCCAAAGTTGCACCTGATACACCCGCCCGAAGTAGTACCCGATCCGGCCGCCCGAGATCAATTAGGCAAGAATGACGTAGGTAGAAGAAATACACAGCCTATGATTGACCACTACGTAACTCAAGTTACCTGCCGTTTCTAGAAAGCAATGGAAAGATTTAAATTGTTGCAGTTGGTATTTCAACCGACCAACTGCCTAAATTTCAACGACTACAACAGAAAGTTCTTCACCTTGTTTAGATCTTATGTTGGATTTCATACTATAATTGTTTTTGTATGCATACATGGTTAGGTTAATGAGTCATACACTCATACTAGTGATGGTTCATTAGTTATACAAGTAATTGTTAGTATATTAAAAAACGGTAAAAAACTTCATTAGGCTGGTCCAAACCAAAATGTTTTAGCTTACATTACTTCTTGGCTTATATCACAGGCCAAATTATTAATACTAATAATTATAACCGAAGTGCTATAATAACAAAGGATTTCTTCATGGAATTGATTAGGGTTGATTTCTTCGTGGAGGTGAGAATATCGATAAAGTTGTTGGTTTGGTGAGATTAGGGTTTGGTGAAGATTATTGATGAATATTTTGTTTCTTTGATTAAGTTTAATTATGTTTTTTTATAAATATTATTTTTTATTGAAAAAATATAATATTTTTATTGGAGAAACCCGACCCGCCCGAGCCCGTTAGAGCCCGATCGGGCACTCGGGCATAATCGGGCAACGGGCTCCAAGAGGCTCAAGTTTACCCGCCCGATATCCCGATCGGGTAGTTTACTCTCCCGCCCGTGCCCGAAAATCATGAGCCCGAACCCGCCCGATTCTCACCCCTAGTCCATCGTATTCAACTCCAATTTCAACTTCAAATCATTGGTGTTGAGTTCGGGAGATCTTAAGCCTTATTTCGTAACATATTTCAGTCCAGGTCCACCAATTTTAACTCAAAATATTTGAGTTAAATTCGGTGGATCTTAAGTCGGATTTTGTTCCAATCGATCATTCGGAGGTGACTATAACTGAATACAGTCAAACTAGATTTAGCAAGTGGAACCACCACTTTCTGGGTTTGAGAAAGGAAGAAAGTAAATAAATTAGTATGGATTTTGATATATTTTATGTAAAGAATCCAAATAGTTTCAAAAACCTAATCACGTACATCAAAATTAGGCATACTCATTGATTCGGCAATATAAATGAAGGTGGGTGATTCGGGGAAATAAGAAAAGAATCTGCAAAGATTTTCCCAAAAATTGATCAATTTTAGTTGACTCTTTTTTTTAATTGTTAGAGCTAAGGAAGCTATTTTGAGTGAAGTTTTTTTTTATTTCTTCTTCCATGTTGTGATCAACTCACCCTTAGGAAGCTTCAAAATCGTATTGAGAATTTCTTCTTAGCTTCCATTTTTTGGCTTCAAACGAATGCTGCTCAAAAGACTGTTATTTTCCTTAAAACTTTATTCCAATTTGATTCTAACATCAGAACAAATGGTGAGATATCATACTTCAACTACACCTACCCATTTCAAAACTTTGCTAAAGGATCAATGTAAGCCTGGTAATCTCAAGCTTTGTGATGCTTTGAATTACTTTGATAAGATGGTTTTAATGGACCCATTGCCATCTAAATCTATATTCAATCTTCTATTAAGTTCAGTTTCTAAACTAAAATGTTATTCAGATGCTAATTCATTGTATAAGAAAATGAATTTGCTTGGAATTGAAGTTGGTTTCATTACATTGAACATTCTGGTTAATTGTGTTTGTCAATTAAAAAAAAAAAAAAAAAAACTATTCAGCGAAATGACTGAGAAAAGGAGTTCGTCCCGACCGCATTACTTTTGAAGTCCTTATTAGTGGGCTTTGTAGAATAAATGGAGAGGAGGGAGTAGATAGAAGAAAAATAAATGGATGTTGTAATTTTATTGGAAGGACAGAAGAAGAAAAGAAAAAAAATAGATGTGGTCGGAGTTAGAGACGGTGACCGGAGTTGGTGGTGGTTGTGACGCCCCAAGCCCCAACAGTTATCGATATTGTCCCCGCCTTAGACATCTCACACAGGTACGGAGTTTTGTTCTTGGCGAAGGCTTCACGAGCCCCCCAAGAGGCCTCGACACTTACCAAACTTGAGCGTGCACCTATAGCCCAGGTTCCGGACACTCTAGTGAGCGATGTGGGACTATCACAGTGGTACCGGAGTTGGTGGTGTTTGTCGAAGTTGGTGGTAAGAGATGAGGAACAAGAAGATGACTTGTTTCCCCTTAAAATTTTGTACCTCGAAAAATTCGTCAAAATTTACATCTTCCCTTTAATATTTTCTATCCCGTATTATTTTCTTATTTTCCAAAATCACCCACCAAAATGAATTAGCTGGAGGAGTTTTTGAAACACATTAATTGAACCAAATTCGGGGAATTAATAGAAGGAGACTTTTGGGCATCCTTGGGGTAATTTTTGGAGCATACTATATTCGGGAGTGCTACATGCACAAAGTTTTTGACAAAATTCTTGACTTAATGACTCCACGAATTTCTTGACAAAAGTCTTTGACAAAATTCTTGACAAAATCCTTGGGGTGAATCGCCATCCAACGGGTTGGATTCATGTTGATTTCATCAAGAGAGAGAAAGTGGTGTGAATCCAAGGGTTAGTTGCAATTCACGCCACGAATTTCGGTCCACCTGTCTCTTAATAGAGCAACTCCGACCCCAGTCTGTCTTAGGTCGAAAAAACCATTTTTTCACTCAAAATTTTTGGCCTTAGCTCAGCCTCTAAAATTCAGCTCCAACCCCAGCCTCGCTTGAGGCCGAAAAATTGAAAATGAAATTTCTCAATTTACTTAATAAAATTCAATTTAAAAACATTGATTACAACTAATAATTGATTAAAAATCTAAAACTACTTAAATACGACTAAACAACAATAGAAAAATTAATTAAAAATAACTAGAAGGGGTTTCTTGGGTCTCGTGGTAGACCGTTGAACCAAGCTTCTCGCGCTGCTATAAGCATTCGTGTAGCATGTTCGTCGAGAGACCTAACATCAATCTTTATTAAGTCGATCCCATATTGTCGGTTCTTGTGTTCCTTATCTGTTTGTAGAAAATCTTGTTGCTTTTGTGGGGTCTCTTTTTGAATCCGTACAACTTCCGTCAAAGTTGTTGATCTCTGTTGGGATACTTCATCTATTTTTTTCCAATATCCCTCATTCTGAGTTTTTGAAGCAGTAGAATGTGTGGATAGTTCGCCAACTCTTGCATTTGCTTTGGCTTGTTTACGGTCAATTGGTCTTTCCTCCGTTGGTATTAGAATCTCTTTTGCCGGATGTTGACACTCCTGGCATGTCTGCCATCCACTTGTTGTGTGTCATCTAAATTTTGTAAACGTGTTGGAACCTAAACCCTTTTTCTTGGTGATTTTTTTATACATTTCAAATGCTCTTTATAACTGAAATAAACAAAATATATATTAAGTATATATTATGAAGTGAAAAGATTTAAAAAAAAATTAAAAAGTTTGAAATAATTAACCGGTCATAATCGTTTTCCCCGCTTTTTAGAACTTTATTTATTATCCTCAAAGTAGATATAAAACTTTGACATTCTGAGTTTATCTCACTGAAACGAGATTTACAATCTAAGTGTGCGTTGAAACTTTGCACTCGCATTATATTCATCCAATATTTTTTGGCAAAATACTTTATATTTTTGACTATTTCCGACAACCGCATCAAATGTGATTTTCAAATAACCATTAGTAAGTAAAATATCTTCATCCGGCTTATACCGTTCCCGTCTAATTATCTTTGTCGAAGTCGTCCCTTCTTCCACGGAAGAATCCTCACATACTTCATAATCATCAACTCCTAATTGAGCCGACGGGTAAGTAGAATTAGGAGAAAACATTTCCATATAACTTTGGTTGTCGAATTCGTTGATGTCTAATGGATCCATAGGAGAACAAATTAAAATTTGAAAGAAACAGATAAAGAAATTAAAAGAGAGATAGAAATGAAATGGAGAGAAACAAGAAAGTGTGAGATGAATTGAGAAAGGGTCAACTCCTATTTATAGGGGTTGAACCCATTTCCAGCCGTTGGAGCAAATCCAACGGCTGGGAGGGGTCCCCAACGGTCATGTTAGGGACTGCTTCAGTCGCCCCTAATGTTAGGGGTGACTGAAGCTATCTCCGCCCCAGCCGACTGCCACTGGACTGCCCCTAATAAATTTATGGTCTGCGTCCGGCCCGCGTTGGAGATGCTCATATATAGAGTTTTTATTTAAATTTTGTCCAACTGGGTCGCCGGGCGCCTATAGACACTTCGGACGACAGACCGACGGGCGTCTCCGACCGCGGGCCAGATTCCCACCCCTACCAGGGGCCCGTTTTTACTATTAGGCATAATCTCTTCTTCCATCTCTCCCTCTAAAATCTCATTCAACAGAGATCTCGTTAATTTCCCTCTCTATCAGAGATGAATGAAGAAGTAGCAGAACCGTCTCCCAAATCTTCATCATTAAAACAACAAATCTTGCTTCGTATTAGAAGAGAACCATTTGAATACGGACTTCTCCCAATCCCGAAACTCATCTTCTCCGATGGAACTGTAACATTAGGTCTTCTCAAGGATAAACTTCTTCAAAAATCTTCTTCTTCTTCTCCTTCATCTTCTTCAGTACGGATCGATGCAGAATCCATTTCTGAAGTTCTTAATATCTCTATTGATTACGCTCATCTTGTAATTGATACTATTGTTTCTGTTCTCCCATCGGATTCCGATCCGATTTTAGAAAACAAGTCTTCTAATGATGTCGGTTCGATCGGTGTTGATGTTTATGATCTGATTATATTTCTTTATATTCAGTCTTATAAGAAGCTTTTGCCTAGAACTCACAAAGATTCTGCATCTGTTTCTGATGTTTGGCCTTCAACTTCAGCATTTGATGGTTGCCTTTCAGCTTTATCACCATTACAGGTAAAATTCAAATCTTTACTTACTTTTCTTCCTGATAGCTTGTCAACAAGATGTTTCTTTTGCTTTTCATTGTTGTGATCTATCCTCAAATTGTAATTTGAAAGGCTGTGATTTGTGTTGGTTTAATTGAACATATGAACCAAATGATGCTAGCGGTAGTAGTTCTAAAAATTTTCAGGTTTTATGATCTAATATGTTTTTCAGTTAACATTCTATAATATCTGACTTGGTAATTGCCTTGTGTTTCAAAGATTTAAACATATTTAGGTTGTAACTAATCCCATTGTTTCCGATTAGATTTCGTAATGAGGCCAGATTGGTATTTTGAGGTTCATATTACATCACTGAAGTTTCATGTTTTAAAATGTAGGTTGTCATTGGCGATAAGCAATAAACTGGTTACCTACTATTCACCTGATTTATATGTTTTGGGCATTCTAACTTAGGGCTACTAGTATGTTGGTTGAGTTACACTTATTTAAACTATGTGTCCATTGATTTGTAGCTCGTACGTAGCAACAGCCGTCGGTTTGTGCCGTCACAGTCTGACGAGGAGGCTCATCAGTTGTCGTATTTGCAGAAGCACCTAGCCAACATACTTTCTCTTTTAGCAGATTCTGTTGAAGGGGAGGAAGAGGAATCTCTGGTTAGCACACTTGCTCATTTGTTTCGTTAAGTTGTTCCTGAGTTTTATCCTCTTTTGTTTCCCGATACATTCACTAGGGCTTAAAGGTTATGGTAAATACAAAAACAAGAGCAGGTAGAAGAAGGGATTTCACAAGTGGACTAATTTTGGATATTTATATTAATTGAATGTTTTTCTATTAGTTGTTTTTGTGTAAACAAAGGTTTGATGCAATTATGCAAATTAAAATAACTTATTTGCATCTGAGAGACTTGTTATATACCCTCAATAGTTATGAACCTCGCGTTTCTCATATGTTGTGTAATATACTTTTAGCGCTGAGGCAAATAGAGATGACAATTGACCATTGTTATTTCAAATAAAGGACAAGATGATGTGGGAAGTTCAATGTTTCACATTTCTAAATCAAGCGTACGATGTCATGGATATCTTAATCGCTAACTTTGCTTCCGTGCCTATTTCCAAGAACCTGTTCTAGTATACTCTTAATTTTTCTGACAAAATAAGTTGATTTAGTTCCATTCTTCAATTTTGTATATTCACATTGTAGATATCATCTGTTGTTTTGTGTAAGCATACATTGGATCAAAATATGCTATATACTTCGTTCATTCACATGGCATCGGGATTTTCTGTAGTAATTGTCTCTCTTGCTGCATTTTTTTAATGTAAAAAGATTATCTTGTCTCTAATAGTGACAAGAAGTTGCTAATACTTGCTCATGAATGCAGATTCTCACAGCAGAAAGGTTTGAGCGCCTTGGATTTCTTATTCAGTTTGGGGAAAAGGGGTCTGACAGAATTCCGTTGAGCCAGGCTACTCCATTTTTTGCGAACTCTGATCCAGACATGCCTGCCGTCCCTGTTCCTGCTGGACAAGTTCATGACTGGGTCTTACAGAGTATAGAGGCTGCTTTAGAACAAAAAGTTTCTCCAAAAGAAGGTAACTCGCCCAATGCTGATCCTGATGTTGCAATGGCTGATTCTGGTACAAGTTTGGGCGAGGCCAGGATTGCGAGTTTTGTGGAGGGTATCTCCAAAACTTCAGTTGTAAAGCAAGCATCTGACCTTAAAGGTTCATCTATAAAGGTAAGGTCGAGAAAATACACCAATTTACCGAATTTTCTTACCCATATTCTCAGATTTGGTGGTTCATTGTTCATTATCTAGTTCTAGCTATAGCTCAGGCATTTTTCTTGTCGGGTTTTACTTTATAAATGTTATTTCTATCTTTCCCGCCCAAAGAGGATGAAACATTTTGGTAGCGATGTCATGGTTCAAATTGCCAAAACACTTTGAACCTCTTTAGATTTCCTTTATAGTATATAGTACCAGAATAAAACTGATTCAGTTTCGTCAACTTTTTTTTACCTTGGGTAGGACACAAAACACATTTTGGGAGCTGGTTGAAAAATACGTTGGAGTTATTTGCCTATTCGTATCCTGTTTGATATTTACCAGAATATAACTGTTTAAGTCTGTTCTATATGATCTTGTTCATTCATGACTGCGTCAGCTGTATCCAAATGTTTGCTGAGAACTGGGCCAGATTTTCCATCATACCCAAAGGTCCCAAACATTTTACTGAAATGAAATTTTAATTCGAGAAAGGAACCTAATTATTTAACAATCCTAGAAGATCATTAAAGATGAAAAGGCCTGTCTCCTATGTTATAAACTTCAAAAATATAATTTGAAGTGATATTCTATGTTCTTCCCATGTCAATAGCTTCGAGTTAAATACTTGCCCCATGGTTAAAGAATCTATAGCTTCAGGAAATAAAATGATAACTTTTGATGCTACTATGTGCTAGTGCAAGTTAAATGTGAATCACATGAAACACGATTGGATAAAAATTGTGATTGTTATGGTTTGTTTGTCTTATTTGTACTTGTGTTTATTTATTACTAAAGGTTTTGTTTTTTGCCACTTTTATGCTTGGATTTGAAGAGGGAGTCTTGCATTCATTTAAATGGAAATTGTTTGTGTGAACAGAATGGGAAATTGAGTAAATACCAACTGAATTGTTCAGTTGCTTCCTAGTTTGGAGTATCTTAGCCAGGTCTAGAAAGATTCAAATCATATTCATATAGAACTAATCAAGAACAATCAAGCTGAATGAAGTGGTAAAAGGAAAATGTCTAGTTCAGAACCGATATGCTTCTCTTAAGAAGGATATTTTCTGTAATACTTAGTTTTGATTGAGTTTGCTGACCATCTACTCAAGCTCTGTTTTCATTTGAATTTTGAAAACTTATTGTTCCATGTGCAGCCTGAACTTGGTGAATATCTGAAATTACGTTATTTCTAATATCTCAAGATACAATTTCTCCTGCAGGTTCTAAATTGTCAAGACTCGGTGGTTTACATATTAGCACCATTAAAATATGCTACTGTTTATGGATGTTCTGATACTACTATAGTTCTTGGAGCAGTTGGCAATGTACGTATCACGACATTTATATTTGTGTTGGTTAGCTTTTAGATTTTGTGGTAGTGGTTCTGGCTTGCCTTTCATAGTCTTCAGACATCGATTCTTTTGGTAGGCGCGCTTATCCAAATGATTATAGTAGTAGAGTGTCAAGTTAACAACTTTAAAGTTTAAACATTAGACCAACATTGGTGCTTCATTGTAGAATTGTAGCTGCTGTTGAGTGTTGATTCTTTTGTTTCCAAATTTGTTAGGGTTATTTATTAACTACGTATAAACCGTTTTGTTGTGTTTGTATCCGTAATTGATACTCTAGCGTAGTGGAATATACAACTCAACTCATTTTAAATGCATTTTTTACCCTATTTCTCCTCGATGCTACGGTTGGCTTACTCCACTATAAAACTTTATATTTTAGCTGTTATGGCTTGGCAACCACCAAGTGGTTTAACATGTTGTAACATGTTTTGAGTCTAGTGCCTCCTTATTAGTGCAGTTCCTCCAAAGTGATATTCATCCTTTTTTGGGGATACTACTAGGCACTAGCTGATTGCACATCCCTTTGTATTGCTTTGTTCCTTGAATTGTATAGGAAAAAAACAAGTAGTTGTACATTTGTCAGTTGTTCTGTAGGAGTAATATATCACTGGTTGGTTATTTCAATTATATCTCGACAAATGTGACGATCCTCTCCTCGAAATTTAGGTGTTTGACGATTCAAATAACTATAATATGTATATGAGTATATCAAATAGCCACATCCAATAACATGAGATGTAATATAACCATCTTGGTGCCCCAGTCTCTTCGATCCATTAATTTTAGATTCTTACACTCTGTGGCTCACTCATGGCAAATGTGCTTTAATTAATCATTTCCTCTCCTTCAGAGGGATGCTATGTATAAATTATGAGTGATCACCGGTACTCCATGTGATTGATTTCTGGATAAGTAATGTAATTGTAGTAAATGATATGTAACCGAGCAGGTGAATCTGAGAAATGAATTACCTTCATTTATTGTTTAAGTTATTACTTTGTTTGAGTTTATAACTTTATATGCTATAAATCTATTCGTTGACTGATTAGTGGATTTGATGTGTTGTAAAGGCTGTACGAGTGGAGCACTGTGAGCGAGTACAAGTGATTACAGCAGCAAAACGAATCTGCATCGCCAATTGTCGTGAGTGTATGTTCTTTGTAGGGGTAAATCAGCGACCACTAATTCTCGGGGATAATCATAAACTGCAGGTGAATATTGCTGTTATCTTTCGTTTATGTAACCATATGCAATCCTTGTGTTAAATCCTTTAACAGTCCTCGAAGTCTGCCTTCGATCTGCCAATCTTATATTAGAATTACAGTTGGATGAATATCATGATATTCTTTGGCCATCAGTTATCTTCTGATTCTGAGAGTTATTGAAATAAGTTATGGTATTCCTTGCATCAGGTGGCTCCATACAACACATTTTATTCACAGTTGGAGGAACACATGGCTCAAGTTGGCGTTGATCCAGCTATTAATAGGTGGAATGACCCACTTGTTCTAGGCGTGGTGGATCCACACGATTCATTATCTCATCCAGCAGGAGTGTCTGGTGTTCAAGCTGAATCTGCTACATGTCTTAACCCTGATCAATTCACCAATTTTTTGGTATGCTCGGATCTAATTTTAATTTTGGTGTCTTTTAGGGTCAAATGCTCTTACTTTTCTACAATTTTTTTGCGGCTTGGCCCATCTCACTTGTACTTCTAGTTGTCAAATATTGAAACACATTTGGACAAATGGACCATGAAAAATGCAACTCTTTTATTTCTAATGGTCCATAATTTGTTATAGTGTTTTGAGTCATCTAATTGCTTTGATCCCAAGTCCCAACTTTCTTTCTTGCTATTTTACAGATTCCTAACTGGTATGGAGATCAACCACCAAATTCAACAAAACACAACCCATTTGCATTGCCTGACAATTACCTGGCATCTCAGCAAAAAAATGTAAGTAGATCTATAGAAACTTGCCAACACGGTAATAATGTAGTCAACATATGTTGGTTACATGATCCACTAACTCTCGCAATGTTAAGTGCATTTCTACAGATTTTTGCCTTGTAGTTGTTTTAACCAGTAAACATTTAACGCCTTCCTGAATGACCACCGTGAACCTTAGTATCTAGTTCTTAAAATAACTATAATTGCTAATCAGATAATATATTGTTCATTTGTCGATGTAATTGGCGAAATCTATGATTTATAATTTATACAATTCATAATCATATATAATACTATAATAGTATCTAAAATATAGTACCCGTAATCCATGTAATGGACGAGTCCAATCCTTCCCAGTTTGCTTTTTGCCTAGATAGGTTTGATTATGTGACATTTGTTTTATACTTATATAGGCTACAAAATAATAAAAATCATATAATCTTACTAACTTTTATTTAATTAGGGAAAAATAGGGAACATACATTTACAAGCCTCAAAACTGTCTCTAAAGGCGAATTCCTTTCCTTGAATTAAGCAAGACCAAGGATTGCATGTCTTTGTTTCGTAGTTTCAATAATTTTCAATGTTGTAGCTGACTAGCTGAAACTTATTATTTCCTCATATAATTAAAAAAATGTATTTATTTTCTCCAGCATGAGAGTCTAGGGGAGATCAAACAAGCTTTACGAGATACTCCACTTGAAGAGAACCGGAAACAAGAGTTATCAAGTGCTCTCCATGTACTCTTCAAAGACTGGCTATACGGTAAGGCTTGTTACGAAGTTGCATCTTTTTTCCTGTGCCGATTGATGTTCTCTGATATTTTATTTACAATCTTCGACATTCATATTTGTTAGACAAAAGCATATAAATTTCCTATCTGAGAACCTAGGAGTAGGACCACTAGGTTACCACCACGTATACCATCACGTTCCTGTTTTCACGATTATCATTTATCACTAGATTACCCAACATTCAAATACCCAACACTTCAAATAGTTTGAAATTTGTTTTTAGTAGTGGTATTAATTTAGCAAGTAAAAATGTTCATATTCTGAGTTGGTTTTGTTGGTGGTTGCAGCTTCAGGTAATATCCGTCAGCTTTATTGCCTACAAGCTGACTAATAAGGTTTCAAGATTGTACATTAAGGTGTATGATTCTCCATCTTTTCACTCCAATATTTTTGTTGTTTTTTGTTTTAACCGTTGTCACGTATGAGGGATAAATCACATCTTTTCTTTTCTTTTTTTGTTTCTTGAAAAGTTATTTTCCCGATTCTGTAACACCATTGGACTATATGTATTCAGTCGAGATGCCACTATCATGCAGTAGTAATGATGTGAGTCGTAAAATTTAAGAATAAAACTTCCATGTGTTTCTAAGTTATGGAAGTGGTGAATTCCTCATGTATTACTAAATTGAAAAGGAAAAAAGGGTCACGTTTGATTATATGTCTTGTGCAATAGTTAGACAGCTACTACTTTAGTTGAAATTCTTATCTTGTCAATTTTACTTGGTGATGGTTTATGCTGCCACTGGCAAAACACTGTTTGAGGTTGCCAATGGGAGGTAGGTTTGCAATGGGGTACTTCGTAATGCGCAGATTATAACTTTCCTCAACCACTTGTTAACATGCTGGATGGCAACTGTAATTTGAAAATCTCAATGCTAAAAATCAAACGTTCAAACTATATTATCTATGATCTAAATGAAGCTCTAAATCGAAAGTGTTTTTGTTGGTTTCTAACTTCCATTTTGCCCCACGTAAATTCATGATTTTGCCGATGCTCCAAGAGCTTTGCAAGCATTAAGCTCCCCTGCACCAGGATTCCAACCTTGATAGGTTTTGATCAACCATAGACACATCTCCGCCCCAGGATGGGTTTTGATCAACCATGGACATATCTCCCCTGCACGTGGGTGCGAATGTTTCGAGGGGTCGTATTTGAGAAGGCTTAATGAGGTGACAGAAATTACCCCTTCAAATAAGAAATTGAAGTGATGGAATTTGCTTGAAATATGACAGAGATATGGATAAAATTGTTGTCGAAAATGGCCTAGAGATTATTTCCCAGTAGATAAAAAGCACCTATAAATGCAAGATTCACTACAAAATACCTAGATGTAGATATTGGCAGATATGAAATTAAATCAACTTAGGAATTTATTTCACTTTAATACAGATCAAGTTTTGATGGTAGTAGACGATTTTGCTGCAATATTAGTTTCTTGTAATAAAACATGTCCCAAACATGGCCATGCTAAGCAATATTTTGTTCGGGTTAATATTGGTACGAGAAAATACTATTAATACCTCAATCTTATCGATCCTAAGAGTATAACTTTATCCCTTGCCTTATTTTGTGTTTATAAACTTGGAGACAAGTAAGCTACATGCACATAACCACACTATTGGAACCTCTATATAGGGTTAGGGTTTTCTAATTAGATGGATGCCTCCCTAGCTTTTGGTCCCAAACCCTCTTCTACATGAACACATAGCGGCTAACTGGCTAAGAGTTTCAACATCTTGATCGCCATTATCTTGACAAAGGAAAAATTTCGAGATTAAGTCTTTGTCTTGAGATAGTGACGAGAGACCAGAGTTTGAATCTTAAAGTTGTAAGAAAAAAATAACAGGTTGGATCGATCTTAATTATTTACTTTTATGATATTGGTTTCTCAATCTTCTTCATTTTTCTCACTTTTGACGTTTATCTTTGATCAATGCAAAATTTAGACAAGCCTTAATTAATATTTGTTATCTTGACAATTTGCTTTTATGATATCATACACAATTTAGAGTTCAAAGTGAATTGATTTGATGATTACTTGATCCATTTGTGACAAAAGCAAAATTTTACTAGATAGAGACTGATATCATACACAATTTAGCGTTCAAAATGAATTGATTTGAAAATTGAAACAAAGTTTCTCGGTCCAATGGACTTTTGGGAATGATAACGGTACTTCTCTCAACTAATGTAAAAGTAGACTTACTCATTGGTTTAATGCACAATTAAGTTTTTATAATTTCAACAAAAAAAACGTTTTTATAAATACCAGGTTCACCGTTCACCAGACAAAAAAAAAGACCAAATAATTGTAATCATATAATTTTTCACTTTTTATTTTTACTCATCTTTTATTTACAATTTGTCGACTATAGTTGTCGACAAATTCATGAGATGACTAGTTATGTGATTCTATAAAATCACATGACCACAACAAAAGAATTCATTAACGTTTTGAAAAAAAAAATCGTTTAAAAGTCACTGATTTGAAGAAATAAGAAAAATAGAAAATTATCTGGAAAAAAAAAATAGAAACCCCAAAACGCATAAACCAAACATACCTTTAAAGTCGCCGGTCAGAGTTAGCCGGCGAGAGTGCAGCAGAATAAATAGGCACTATAAGGTACTTCTCTAAACTGATGTCCAAGGTAGACATACCCATACCATGGCACATCGACCTAAAATAGAGGACTAAATAGGAATTAACTCGAAGTTTTAGGACTGATTGGGTAATATGGCACGATTTCCTTCCTTTGGCACGAATGATTTTGGCGCCGATTGTGTATTTCCCTTCCCGCTCTTATTCTTTTCATTTCGTTTGGAATTTTATCTTCTACTAGTACTAGATTTGAAATAGGGTATGCCCGAAACTGCAAAACCTAAAACACCCTCATCATCATCATCATCACTAATTTATTTTCTCTCTCTAAAACTTATAATTGTTGTAGTATTGATAGAAAATCTAATCACAGATTAGATAAAGAGAGAGATTAACAATGTTCTACTCTCACACTTTTCTTGCTCGGAAAAGCCCTCTTGGAACTGTTTGGATTGCTGCTCATCTTCAACATAAGCTCCGGAAATCTCAAGTTGC
>BEHA01000086.1:1508304-1518922 GCA_002897215.1 Eschscholzia californica subsp. californica | reverse complement strand
CCCAGTCGAAGGAGATCCTTATGTTGCTTTCTTCCTTAACGAGGTTTGACTATGTTCTGAATTTTTCTTCTAATTTTGTCTGATGCTTCAATGCCTTGGGACTGATGCCAACTTGTCATATTTCGTAAAATTTCTCCTTTATACAGGATATTGATATTGAAAGATTTCCTCCTGAAGGCATTCCCGAATTCGGGCCTACACCAATGGAAATGGAGTAAGCCTCATTTTCGCAGTGAAGAGCTTTGTCATATATATGCTTTGAGGATTTCAACTAAAAAGTATATTATTATCTCGCAGTACCTCTTCAGTACAAGTAGAGAATGTTGTGGGCGTTTCAGAAGCTGGGCAGAGTAGTCGATCAGCAGAAACTACTCAGAGACTTTCTGATGATAATGTCCTCCCAGAACCCGAAATCATGCGTGAAGCTGGGCAGAGTAGTCGATCAGCAGAAACTACTCAGAGACTTTCTGATGATAATGTCCTTCCAGAAACTGAAGTTATGCGCGATGTAGTCCATGATTTCAATTCAGACAACATTTTAGGAATTACTGATCAATACAATGTCAGTGACCAACAATCACCCCTTGAACACAACATAAACAGGGAGAACATTTCCCCGATGGGGCAGGATATGCCGATTTCTGGAGGACAATCTGCAGAATTTCAGTTGCTTTCAAATCCAACAACAGTTGCAGCAGAAATGTCTCTCCCTCATTCTCGTTCAAATGCTTCATTGGGTAAGTTCATCTTTTTCATTGTGATTTCCTTTCTTGTTCTTCATTCTTCTTTGTCTGTGAACAATTTTTCGGCGTTTGTTTTCCTATATCTTGTTTTTAGTTATTTAAATTTTTCCTCATTTGGATGCCTTCAATGTCAAATGACAACTTCTATCCCCATGCTTCAGGCTTCTTGATCTAACAAAGAATTTGTGCTAGTTATTAATCTATCTCATGTCTTTTGTGATTATCTTTCTGCTTTGTTAAGGAGGTGTTTCAACAGAGATGGCTGTTCAACCAACTCCACAGGTTGAGAATAGAAGACCTAAATTAAGGAAGAGAAAACAATATTTTGACCAGCCCATTGTGTTGTCTAATTTGTAAGTCGGTTTGATTTTAGATCATCACTATCATGAGTTTTTAGTGGGTATCTATACTATTATAATTAGTTGTTACTCAGTGATACGGCTGTGTGTTCATTTCCAGAATCATCAGGGCAAGCCTGAATAATACTAGCAATCTCAGGTGCAAGCGAAATAAGCTTCCTACCTCGGCTTTAGATTGTTGGAAGTTCAACAACAGGTCGAAGAAGGATAATGTTTTCAATGAACGAACAATATCAGGTACATTTGGTTCTTGGATGGAGCATGAATCGTGTATTTTACATCATTCCGGCACAGCAAGTTGCGTAATACTGCTCGCATTTTTCTGTTGCAGGGCTGTCTCCAATACTCCAAGCTATGTTTGATAAAGAGTTCATTTCTTCAAAATTTCATAAAACTTCTGTGGATGAACCTGTGAATGAAAGAACTCCTACACGTATGCCTGACCCTGATATGGAAATTGAGATTCCCAGAGACGAGGAACACCATGCCGACAACTATCCTAGACATGTCTTTGTGCCTTCTCCATCTGGAAGAGAAGAGACTCCTACCTTTCCAACAGGACCTGAGCCTCAGAGTGAAGTGGTCGAAACTGAAGCAATACCTACATTTGAAGAGACACCTCTTACCCAGCAGGTTGACCTTGAGACGGAAGCACAAACATTCCAGTCGGAGGAGCAAATTGGTTTACAGGAAACAGGCTTTTCAGACATTCCTGAATCAAGATCTCCGGAAGCAGAAGTCAGTATTTTTTTTTAGTGACATCACATTAGTTTTCGCACTTCCTCTAGAGCTGATTTCTTTCATAACCCATTTTGCC
Organism: Eschscholzia californica subsp. californica; assembly: GCA_002897215.1. NCBI lineage: Eukaryota > Viridiplantae > Streptophyta > Magnoliopsida > Ranunculales > Papaveraceae > Eschscholzia > Eschscholzia californica. The sequence continues at coordinate 1,517,003 of BEHA01000086.1, read as the reverse complement.
TTCTCACTTCACCTAGTCATCTAATATTTCCTATTTTCTCTATGGTCTAATTCTAATACGATGCTCTTTTCATTATTCAGGATCTTCGTTTCCTGGAAGCAGATACTACGCCAACAGGTAAGCTAAACAAATTGGATTATACTATCTGCATAGAACATTTCTTCTTGGTTAAATCAATTTTACAACAAAACATGATTCCTCTTACGAACTTACATCTGTTCCTATAGCAGGTAATGGTGAAAATGAAGAAGTTGGTTCCCTGTCTGTGAGGACTAGGTAAATACATTTACATTAGTACTTCTTGTTCAAGTATTTTTGCCGCTTATTAAGATTCACATCTTTTATCTCGCAGAGCTGTGGCTCAATACTTACAGAAGCAATCTCCTGCACCTGGAATGTTGGAGGATCAATCAGCCGACCTAAGTTTGAACAAGATCTTAGAAGGGAAATCAAGGAAACAATGTGCTCGGATGTTCTTTGAAACATTGGTAATCACACATCATATACTTCATTTCCTTATCATTCTTGTTATATATTGGCTTTCTTTTCCGTGTTTTTTGGTTGGGTTTGGTTTTGTAGTCACCGAAATCTAAAAAGGTCCCCGAGTTCACCATGTCGTCGAATAGCTCTCGGACATATAACTGGAAATTGATGGTATCTAATTATCTATGTTTTTAATGGACATGTGAATACTTATACTTGATTTGGTTATAGGTGCTGAAGAGCCATGGACTTGTCGAAGTTAAGCAAGATGAACCTTATGGTGATATCACTTTATCGGCGACTTCAACACTTGCAAAGGCGACCCTTTGAAATCATATTACTGCACAGTTTGGCAAGCACTGTACATAAAGCCCTAAACTATATCTTTATATGCAGCAGGTAGCTCTTAAGTTATTATCATAATTTTAACCAATGGTTGCTTCTTCTAACTTATCTTTATACCTATACTAGAAAAATCAACAGGCTTTTAGTTGTCTTGTTTTAAGATAGAGGTTTTGACATGTATTTTAGATTTGGTGGTACCTTCATCTGCTTCTTCATCCTCCTTTTACTGTATCACAAAGTTAATAAATTGGTTTTGACATTTTACTATATTTGCTGTTTGGCCTATGAATGTTGGAGCAAGATCCTTTAACTTTGGTTGAACACTGAGATCTAAGTGCCATTTACGTGTGGCTTAAGCCAGTCTAGCATGACTTGTTTACTTTGTGGTGAGGCTGGTGGCCTGCCTCGGACACGCTCGAGGAGTTTTGGGTGGGCCTGGCCTGGCCTCGCTTGGCCCAGTTGTTACCATTAAGATACAGTTATGATGAGGGTTAGTTCAAGAAATGTTCCTTTGGAGTCTCTTTCTGTCTCTCATTTTTTTTTGTAGTGGAATGAGTTGCATGTACTCCTCTAGCTCTAGAGCACATGATGGGATTGTGCTGGTTACCTAAAAATACTAAGTTTTTGAAACCTAATGATCTGAGAGTCAGTAGCTAGATTGTTATATTCAAATGTGTCTTCAACTTATTTGCCCTTCATCTATACCAAAATGAAGAAAGTTTACATGGCAAACTCTATGTGTTTGACAACCACAAGTTGTGTTTAGGGTGAAGGATGTTTTAGTCGCAATGGATTCTGAATTCTGAGATAGGATTTTCAAATCCATTGTGTTAAAAAGTATGTAATTTCTTCACCCATTGAAAGACTAGATTCCAGGAGGCTGATGCAATGACTTCACCAACCGAAATAGTATTTTACATGCTTACATCAAAGTAATCCATATTCTACAAAATCTAGAACACGTGGGTCTTGCTCAAGTGATAGTGCACACACGCCAAAAATTTAGAGGTTATAAGATCGATACTTGGTTGAAGGTAGAAATTCATCGTTTATTGATTTGTTTTATTAAAGATGTAAACAAAAGTCCAATGGGTTTTAACATTTATAAGTGTAAAACTTCAGGAAACTTATAAGCAAATTCCATCAAGATGATGCTTGACTTCAAATTTCATGAAACTTTTGGTATGTACAAGGTCTCTATGTTTTCTTAATGTCACAAGGCACATAACACACCATGGGTCTACTACAACTTTCTGTTCCTGCCTGGGACAAACAAAATTGAAAATATTTTGCACTAAAGTCTACCCTAACTACTTTTATAAGCTTATTTCTTTAGTAGTTATAAATACATATTTTAATAACAAAACATAATGTATTTACCATTTTTTATATGGCACATTTATATGTAACTCACAAAATATTTATATGTAGTTAGCTTGAAACTATTCCCAGTCCGGAAACGAAAAACTTTTTGGGGCTTTCAAAATGTTGGCATGTAATCCTCTTTTTGTTTCTTCAATCCACCACCACTTCTCTTCTCACTGGCAAAGATGGTTGACAAATTTCGATCATAGACAACACTTCGAAAAATCAAATCATTTTTTTCCTCCTCCCACCAACATCACCACCATTTACCTCTCCTCTTTCTATCTCTCCTCCTTTTTCTTTTTTTTTTTCTTCCGACAAAAAAAGAGAGCTTCCTTTGAAGCATCGATCTGGTTGGAGATTTAAAGGGACGTCTCCTTCGCCGGAAGAGATAGAGAGAATAAAATAATGATCTGAGGTAGTAGTAGTAGTAGGAGAGGAGGAAGAAAATGATAACAATTTTTAAAGAATCGTCGGAGCACTGGAATACCGATTTTGTTTTAAGGTTTACCCCATCCAGATCGTGTTCCGACTTGGGGATTCCAAGCCAGAATACGATTTCCATCGAAGAAGTCATCTTTTTTGCCAAAAGAGAAAGAGATGATGATGGTGATCGGAGGCAGTGGTGGGAGGAGAAGAGAAAGAAAACGATAATTTTCGAAACTCCGACGATGATAGTCTACCAAATGTTAGAGTACAAAGATCGAGATGAATCGAGATCCGTAGATATCCGTATCAACCGTCCAAGATATATGAAGATATTATTTATACTTATCCTAGATAGAGTCCTAGGAAAATAAGATACCCGAATCACTCTATAAATAGAAGTGACCTCTATGTATTTTACATTGAATTGAGTTGCATTGAGTCTTCGAGTCTGTAACCAATCAATCCCACGATTGTGGAGATAATATAATGTAGCCATTAATGACTTTCTCCGTGGATGTAGGTCGTGATCCTCCGACCGAACCACGTAAAATATGGTGTTATTTACTTTATGTTTACATCTCTTATCACTCGATCTCAATCTCCCTCTTTCCTTCTCGGCTTCAATCCGAGCTCACATCACCACCTCACTCGGCTTCAGCGAGTTCACCTCTCTATCTCGGCTTCATCCGAGACGAACATCTATAGAGGTTTATACCTCTTCACACCAAAGACCATAGCCTGAGTGAGGCTAAGAAAAACGGTGGAGTTCGAGAGAAACAAAATTTGTTTTGACTACTTCATTTTCAGATAGCTATCTGACTCCCAGGTTAAGAAATAGTAGTCAGCCCTAGTTATGTAGGTAGACGTAATCTCAGTCTTTATCCAAGCAAAAACAAAATGGCTCTTCTCCACCCTCCTCAAATACTACTAAATAAAAAAAATGACAGAAAACATCTCTCAACCCTCAAAATCGAATCTGTCTCTCTCACTACTCAAATAGCTAATCTGCCTTTTCATCCTCTCTAAACATCATTCATACCCATTACCCATCTCTTTTTCTCTCTCTTAAATATCCTCTCTTTCTCTCTCTAGATATTTCACATTCTTGACTTCTTCTCCCCTACTACTCTCTAATGGCTGTCTCTAATCGATTTCCCTCAATTCTACCAATTTCTTCTAATCCAACAACACCCACTTTTGGAAAACCCCGTTTTCTTTCTCTACAACCCTCTTCTTGTTCCTTATCCTACACCTCTTCAACCTCATCTCCTTTCACAGAGAAACACTCATTTGAAAGATACCAAAGAGATAATTGGTTATACTCATCTAACGACGACCCATCATCATCATCTCTTAATACTATTACTTGTTCTCTCCCAATTGAACCAACTTCAATTAGAGAGACTGATATAGCTCTACAACTACCTGAATTGAAGAAATTGCTTCAGGTTTTGAAAGAGAAGAGGGAAATTGAAGATGGGTCTTCTTCTAATAGAGGACCTGGTAATGTTTTTTTAGTTGGAACTGGTCCTGGGGATCCTGATCTTTTGACATTGAAAGCTTTGAGAGCTATTGAGAGTGCTGATCTTCTTTTATATGATAGATTGGTTTCTAATGATGTTTTGAATTTAGTTAGAGATGATGCTAGGCTTCTTTATGTTGGAAAAACTGCTGGATACCATAGTCGAACTCAGGTACAATTTCATATCCAAAAGTTACCAAATTTCTTTTCCAATTCATGATTGTTTCTTATTCTCATATTCTCAGTTGGGTTTTCTGCACATTGGGTTGTCTGTGATTGAGAAATTTATGTCATTTCACAGTGAGAGTTTTCAGATTTTAAGAGTACCTATTTCTGCAATTTGGGTTTCTAAACTTGAAGAGTTATTATTTGTTTGTGGGGTTTCAATTTTACTAGTCTTGGATTGGATTGGAAAAAAGGGTTATCTTCTAAATGAGATTGATTGATTGTTCTTGTAGGAGGAGATTCATGAATTGCTCCTGAGCTTTGCTGAAGCTGGTGCTACAGTTGTCAGGCTTAAAGGAGGAGACCCACTGGTTAGTAATTTCTACTAGTCTAATATCATCTATATTGCTACTTCCATTTGACAAATTTAAGAAACCTCCAACTCATTATGAAATTTTCATCATTTTGAAATCGTTTCGATTTGGGCATTCAAATATCACAATCTGTCGAAGCACTTTCCGAGACCCATTTCACCCACAAATCAGCAGCATACACAAAACCTTTTGTGGTTTAGCAGATAATTAATGTAACGATGGCTTTGTTTTGTTATTCCTGTTTATCGTGCATATTTACTAGTAAATGAGAGCTTGCAGTAGATGATACGAGTGATAATAGAGTTAATGAAATATTACTCTTTTCTAAGAATTGGTTTCCGACCATAGGCTAATATCCTGAAATTGCTTCGGTTGATTAATAGGTATTTGGGAGGGGTGGAGAAGAGATGGATTTTCTGCAACAAAAAGGGATTCAAGTTAAAGTCATACCAGGTATACTTAAACTAATGATACAGTTTGGATCATCCAGGTTTTTTGTTCTCCGGCTAAAAGAAAATAAGAATTTGTGGGAGCAAAAAGAGTGATCATTTTGTTTTCACGATTGTACAGGAATAACTGCTGCTTCAGGAATAGCAGCAGAGCTTGGAATACCATTGACTCACCGTGGTGTTGCAAATAGTGTTCGATTTTTGACTGGGCATTCAAGGAAAGGAGGAAGTGATCCTCTATTTGTAGCGGAAAATGCAGCCGACCCTGATTCCACCTTGGTTGTTTACATGGGATTGTCAACTCTTCCGTCTCTTTCTCTGAAATTAATGCATCATGGGTTACCACCTGATACCCCGGCTGTTGCAGTGGAACGCGGGACTACTGCCCAACAGCGGATGGTGAGTGAGATCAAATCATTATCGCCTTTCTCAATGTTGTATGCTATTACAGACAGCAAGTTTTATCTCTTCACAAACTTTTCAGATTTCCATACCAAAAATGTTTGAGAATAGTCATAGAACCAACTCTTTTCAAACAACCCAGTACTCCAAATTTCGGGACTGCAGTTTCGAATCATGAAGTTGCCGTGGCAGTTAGTTTTTCCCCAGCTTCCTAACAACTGTGAGAAAAATATACAGCTTCCTCGACAACTACATGAGAAATAATCTTCGAAAACCTATTAGAAATCAGTGTAGCAGTTGGAGTAACATAGGGTTTATGGCCGTAGTAGGAAATTAAATACCCAAGGAAGTAGTCCTACTAACTGCTACTCCAGATACTCGAACCTACTTTCGCAGGCTTTTGACTCCATTTATATAAATAAAACCCTAGGAAAATCAGATATGGGAACCATAAAAGAGTGGGAGTGAAACAAACTGATGTGACTCATCATAAAGACATGAAGCAGATATAAACCACTGAAAAGTGCTGCTCAAACATTTTTTGAGCTTACATTTATATAGTTTCTGTTAACAAGTTAAAGTATTGTTGGTGTGGATGCAGGTTTTTGCGGAGTTGAAGGATCTGGTAGATGAAGTAACATCTGCAGAGCTCGTATCACCAACACTGATCATCATCGGAATGGTTGTTGCACTGTCACCACTATGGCCACTTTCTTCTAAATCAAACTTGATGGTAGAGACTCTATAATCTTATGAAAGATGCAGAAAGAAATCATTCATCTTACTTTAACTTGGGAAGGTTCAGGATCCCAAATTCATTCTTACTTGCTCACGAGCTGCTAAGTTTAGAGCTCCAAATGCTGAGATTTTGGATGGCTGTTTTAGTGTCAATCTATTCTTTGTGGTGGCTACTGCGACTGCACTTGATTTAGGGAATTCGAGCTATCGGAGAAAGTTGCCAAATCGACATGACTACAACCAGAGGAGAAAGTAGCCGAACCTCTTTATCAGAGAAATAGGTTCCACTTGGAAGAGAAGTATTTTGTATAATGTTGTGTTTTCGTATAACAAAAGGGGAGAATTATTCTTCTGTCAGTATGTATCTGTTGTTCAATCTCTGTACTGTTTCTGAAATGCGTCTATATAAATTTTGAAATGCTTAGTGCGTAGTAGTGTTTCAGTTTACTTTTCTTCTCTGAAATTCCAAATACTCTCCTCATATTCATCGTCTGGAGACACTCGCTACCAACCAGTCAAAATGGGTTTTCACATTTAAGTAACTGAATCAGACTTATGATTACTAAAATTCAACTAATTTGTATCTCCGGTGGTGTTTTTCATTCTCTTGAATTTAAATGTCTATATCAAATTGATCCAAAATCAACCCAAGTCAGACCAGTCAGACTTGAAAACCTTCCTTTGTTATTCCATTAGAGAAGAAATGATACATTGAGTTATTATGAGTTCTTCCACTATACATGGGTTACAGAAAAAAGTTGCCTACACATCCTACACCAAGATCTTCAGCAGAAGACATTAACAAACAAAATTGCTTACTAATCTTACACCAAGACTTTCAGCAGATTCATCAAACATGAATAACAAGTTACAAACTAACCTAAACAAATCATCAGTGGATGATATACAGTTTCTCTGATCTTCGGGAAACTATGTTTCTTTTGTTCGTTTTTCATCTGTTTCTTTGCCAATTGAAAACGAGACTAGTAGATGATATTCAACGCATAGCCATTAATATGCGTACTTTCTTTTCTCTCTCAGCTCTCCTAGCCGAAGGTGTTCTCTTTATCCTCCGAAGTTCATCCAGTACTATCCTCTCAACTTCATCTATTGAATTCAGCAGCTTCTTTTGTGGAGTCAAGAAATCAGATCCATCAGTAGCATTAGTGCCAAGGAAAATCTTTAGTGGGACTTCTGATGAGGAAGACTTGATTGAAGCCTTCAAATTCGGGGTAGTCAGAGAGGATACATTAGGATCGACGGAAGCACTAGATTCTGGTGGTGAAGGGTCGGGAAGACGGTGACGTTTAGCCTCTCTCAATCGGTTTCTTCTCCTTTCAATGGCCTAAAGGGTAACAAAATTTGGATCATAAGAAAGAAAGGTAAAAGTCAAGAGAAAAACACAAACAAATGCAGATTGATCATAATCCAAGGCCAGTTTCGTGATGAATATACTTCTCAATACTCACACTATTCTTGCTTTTGATTCCCATGAGCCACAAAAAAGTAGACAGGAAATCATGTTTTGTTAATGATCATGTTTTATCCAATGATTTCAAGTCAAGATGCAAAAGTGCACAGCTGATTTCCTATGGAGTATAATAAAGGAAAGCTAATATGAAAAGAATAATGTTCGGATGGCCAACAAAACTCCGGCCAAATCCGTCTGAAATCTGATGTGGGCTGCCGGATTTCCATTGGAGTTTGGCTCTATTGATGGATTGGGCGAATTTGGCTTGTTTTTCGAGCCATCTTATCAGGGTTTGATGGAAATGAACTAAAAAACTTCATTTTTTTCATTTTAAAAACTCCCCATTTTAGCTATGAATATGAATTAAACAGAGAGAGAGAGAGATCACATACAGAAACAACTGAAGAGATATCTCGAAGTGGGGTTCTCGGATACCATTCCGGCAATGGGGTATTGTTTCTCCGCCCTCCCCGGCCGCTGGTGCTACTACCGTTACGCCGACGACTGCTACCGGAAAACATTGAATTCTCCCTACGTCCACTTCCACTCCTACTGATTTGTGGAGTACTATATAAAGTACCTCTTCTCATCGGAATACCTAAAGAAGATGACATAATAGTAGATCTTTGTACAGATTGAATCGATGACCGGAACAGATTACGCCCACTACCCACACTGAACGTTGAAGATGATGAGTGAGAACTCCTTTCTAAACTGAAATCTTGCCAGATTCCATCACTAAATCTTCGACCTAACATCATCGGTGTTAATGGGTTTTCATCTCTGACTAACCTGTCTCTTGGTTCTGCCATACTTGATAAGAAAGTGGAAAAGGGGAAGTGGAAAACTAGGTGAATTTCAGATTTCCAGTGAGAATGAGAAAATGAGAAGAGGAATTTTTGGGGTTTTGGTGGGAGAGAAATAGGTTTGAAGAAGATTCTCTAAAATTTGAAAAA
>BEHA01000086.1:1497020-1507389 GCA_002897215.1 Eschscholzia californica subsp. californica | reverse complement strand
CCCGACTATCCTATTGGATCGGTTTGGATCAATCCAGACGGATCAGTGGATCACTAGTCTGAATCGGTGTTAAATAGGAATAGTAATACAGTCTCTGTCCACTTTCCTACTTACAAAATAATTATTGAAGTCATGGGACTATAATTAAAAATAATTCTTTTAATCCTTCAAGTGCAAATGATCGTGTTGTTTCTTTTGTTCATCCAAAGGTAATTAATTCGTATTAAATCTCAAAATTTAAAGAAACAAAAGTTAAAATTATTAAATCTCAAAATTTAATTAATTCGTATTAAACCTAAATGTTTCTCTCTTTTGGGCATGAACATGGATTTTTTTTTTTATCATATAATACCTTCTATATGATATCAATGATAAATCAAGAAACTCCAAATATATATCATTCTTGAATATGACAAAAAACATGTCCATTCATTCGTCCATCGATTAGTTTTAGTTATAAATCATCAATACACATTCATAACATAAACCAAATTCACTTTCAAGAATCAGAAGAAGATACCCCATTAATCTACTTCATTACAGCACCTAGTACTTCACCAAATCTAATGATCATACAAGAGTATTTACTAAGCCCCATCTGGCTGGAGAAATGGGTTAGCGATCTCGTCAGTACCATCGGTTGGGGAAACAAGCATCACAGCAGTCCCCCTACAAACCTGTGAAGAGGCAGCCACGGGTTAGTCAGAAGCTAAACTTATATAATTATTGACAATCATCAGCTTTTTTGTTTTACTGGCACGAAAAATAATAATCTATCTAACACAACAGGACGGCATCTTTTTGTTTCTTGACAAAAGGGAGAGATTTATGCAATAAGGCCTCTAATGATCCCACATCAATTATCTAGATCTTTATATCAACTACCTTGATATGAGATATATGTATATACACCTAATGTGCTCGAAGGAATTGTCGGTGCTACAGACACGGGTTTACACCTACTGAGACAATAATGCTACCACAAAACTGCAGGATCCAGACAAGTGGTAATTCAATATGTTCTCAATGATAAAGCAGCAGATTACTAATTGCAGTCAGAGAAGAAACTATAGGTATTAAATAGAACTTCCAATGGTGACCATTCAAAAGAAAGAAGAAAGGATGAAAGAAGCTAAACAAGATGATATCAGATAGGTTCATACTATTAAGCCAAGACGCCTTGTCTGATCTGTAGTCTTCAATGGATCATCTTGATCTGAAATACAATGACACTAATCATTAGTAGATAATATTTGAAGATAATTAGCAAAAAGACTCAACGAACATCAAAAGTAGGTTGTGCTGAACAGAAAAATGCGATTTTGGTCAAGTGAAAATGTTCACTAGAGCTCGTTTTATGAAGTTCGGAACACTTTAAACTTTGCAAATTTTGTCAAATATATATTTGGTTGGCCAAATACATAATTGTTTTGTCAATTATATTGTTGACAAAAAAATCTATTTGGAAAAATTAAGTGTAAACAAGTTGTTTTCTCAGCTTCAAAGTTGAGAAGCCAACGACGATGTTGAAATGTGATGATATTTTGCAAGAAGAAAAAAGAACAGCATAGCTCAAACTTTTTGCATAAAAAGGAACATAGATTGGAGATAATCAACACCGTTCTATTTGTAAGTTTTGATGCCATACCTCTTATAAACTCAATAGCTTCATCAAGTACAAGGTTAAGCAACTGATCATATCCTTTCAGAGTTCCGGTAACTGTAAAGTTAACCAACACAGTCAGAATACAATATCTAATTTATTACGTACTGTCAGAAACCTAAGCTAATATTGCCTTACAGGATGTCTATGGAATAAAATGTGATAAATGAGACTAGAGGATGAGAAGTGTTTATCCTATGTGTGGAAGAAGCCGGCGAGCTGTAGTGACTCTAGTGAAGGTTGAAAAGATATTCAATATGGAGACAATAGGCCAAAGTCAGACCACTTGTTCAGTTATTCTGAACTTTTTTTTTTAATCAGAAACTGCAGTTTTACTTGTTTAGCCATAATCGAAGTTCAATTTAACTTGTTTCAATGCAACTTTGATCCAAAGAGGAATAGAGATGGCAATCAACTGCTTAGTTGAGTAATAAATTGAATATTTTGTTCAACAGTTTCGTTTTCTTATAACCAATAGATAAGAAAATGTTCTATCACAAAAATAAAGACTGATGAGAAGTAATTTCACTGAAGCAACATGCTGTGTTTTAGTTGCTTTTGTTTCCAGGAAAACCTGAGTTTTAAAACATAATGACTCACCTTGTCTCCCCCCTGTTAGTTTTACTTGCACACCCTTGTCAACAAACTTCGCGAGATCTAATACAGTTTCTTTACGGCCTGACTGAAACAACAAAGACAGAAAACAGTGTAAGCAGAAATTCATGGTACTGAATGTCAGCATATTTTCATCACCATCGACACCATCATCAATTTATTCTATGTTGACTCCACTTTGTCCCACATGTAGTTCACAGTTATAACAATTTTCATCAACTTTGTCTACGAGTTGGTAAGTAGAAGAACGACTATGTCATTGACTTGTTTGTACTCTTAAAATTCCGATTCACACCCGAGTATTCGAGTCACACGGCTGAGTCAGCTGAATCACTCGAGAAAACCCTAGACTCGGGAACTCGGCCCAGACTAGCCCCGAGTCCGAGTCAAATCACTCACCCGAGTTTATGTGCAAAGAAGACATAGACATGGTTGGTAAACACCTTGCGGTTATTTATATTTAGTCGAGCCAGGACTGTGTTGTTAGCATCCACCTAGGATATTAACAACACATTTGTACTCCATACTAGCAATCTACGATAGGTTTTAAAGGTGTTCTATGTTGGAAATGGTCTTTAATGCCGAACTAGTTCGTAGCTACGAACGAGTGTTTCTCTTATTTAGGAAGGAGATGCATTATCTCGTATTTTAGCTAAACATTTTTTGCTTCTGGTATAAGGAGATTTTCTTAAGAGACCGCTTAAAACAACTAAAGCTACAACCCCAGACTTGACCAGTGTCATGACCTGTGGAAGCAATGGTTCCATCTAACAAAAAGTAAATTCTTTATCTTCTCAATTTCTGTCTTTTCCACTTATTTTTTTGTCCTAGGGATTATTGACAAAGAATAACAAGAAACTCTTTAACGGTAAAGGTTCTGGAATCTAATAAAAAAGGCGTTTGCACTTTGCACATTGTTTTGGTAGATAAAATTTTCGATAACTAACTTGAACTAATCCTATGTATCACTAAGATGCAGTATCACAAACTAGTGAATCGTCACACAGAACGAATGAATGAATGAATGATTACCATGTTCTTTAAGCAGCACTGATCACTGAGCCAGTAACTATATTTCCAACCTCACTAGTACCGATCGATACCTACAAATAATCAACACAAGGGCAAGTCAGTATACTCAGTTAAAAATGGCGATAATCAAACCAATTAGCAATTCAGAGGTATACAACTGTTAGAAGGAAGGATCAAGTCAATTATGTCTATGAAAAACCAGAATCATATAAATTTTGTGTAATCAAGAACATTAAACTAATTCATGACCTAACTTTCTAGAGTATCATAGTTTAAAACTTTTCAAGAAAAAATTAATCTAATTCCTGTCTTAAACCTAACATTTTTTTCATGAATTTAAAGGACACCTATACCAAAACCGATATGAAACTTCCAAGTCCAAAAATCATCAATTATGTCTTTAGTATCAGCAAATCAAGTACTCTCTTCTATACATATTATCCAGTATCTTCTGCTACTGAAAGTGAAGAGAACAGAAGAAGAAGAAGGAATTATGAGAATACCTTCTAAGATCTTGGATTCTTCGGCTCGTTCACGGACTCTTTTACTTCCTGATCGTCTCTCTCTCTCTCTCTCTCTCTCTCTCTCTATACTTCTGTAGTGGAGAAAGAAACGTAAACCCTAACCCCAGAATCTAATGGGAAAATGATTCCTTCTATAGGGAACCCCGTTTTTGCTCTAGCAATCGATACCAATTTTGTTTGACCGAAGTCAAAATAATTTTGACCAAATTTTATGTTTATGGAGGGAAACACAAGTTTCTTTTTGAGATTAGAGAGGGAAATCTTGAAAAGGCTTATTCAGTAAGACAGACAAATATCCTAGAGAGAGAGAGAGAGGGAGTTCATTGTGTGATTTGCATTTTGAGGTTTAAAGACATTTCTCTCTCTGGGATTTTCGTTTTCATCGGCAGGCAGCAACGATCTCGATGACGTTTTTGTTTCCACAAATTTGATCAAGTTAGGTCTTCCACACCCCAAAGGTTAGAGATTTTCACTGGCATTCTCTCTTTACCTCATTGTTACATATTTCAATTACTAAAAACCCTCATTTTTGGAACAACATTATGATCGTTTTCCTCTTTATTTTAATCCACCGTTTTTTTTGCTGATTAGTTGAAGGGTTTAATAAATATGATAAATTGGGATATAGGGTTCTAAATTATGGTACCATTTCCAATTCCTCTGTGTTTCTTTAATCAAGGGTTAATCTTACTTGTGCTCGCCATCCAAATTAGGTTTACTGATTGGGAAAAGGGAAAAAGAAGAGAAAAATAAAGATAATGAGGAAGAAAAGGATTTCGATTTGATCTTAATTATTTTGTGTGAAATTACTTCCATAACTTTCATTTTGTTATTATTCTTCTTTTTAGAAAATTTCCTTCAACCTTTTCATGGTTGATTCAGCCCCATGTAATAGGAAAATTCATTTTCTACTGTAATCTGAAGTATAAAGTTCGGAACTTTTGGGATATTCAAAAACCTAAGTTTTCTACTAATCTGACTTCAAGAGATCTCAATTTCGTTTAAGTGGTATATATCGGAAAGGTCTGAATTGTTTGTTTTATGGATTAAGTACAATTCAGTTCTTTTGGGGGGATTTTCTCATTGATCAATTTTATCAATCATCATGGATCTCCCCTTGTTGGTAACTTGTCGGTGATGATGTTCTTAACTTTTGTGTTTGTGCAGTTCATTCGTCCGTTCAATGATGACGAAAAACCCAGAGACTTCTCCAAAGCTAGGGCATTTCATCGACAATCATGACATGAAGTCCTTTTCCGGGCTCAGCACTGTACTCGTGGCTACTATCCAAGAAGCGAAAGATAGGATTTCACAGATAGAATATATATTTTGCAGCCAGCTCTTCCCAACTTTTCAGGCTGAAACTAAGAACCTTCATAAGAAGTATATTGAAGCTAGGGTAGAAGCTGAAAATGAGTGGAGTGAGAAGGAAAATCGCTATTTAAGAGTAATAGAGGAGCTCCGGGTTGAAAAAATTATGGACCAGGATACCTTCAAATCTAAAGAGGATGTCTGGAGAAAGAAGGAAGACAGTCTCTTAATCCAAATAGATGAGCTTAAGCTTGAAAATCACAAGGTCCACACAGAAAACCAGCAATTGGTTGCTTCTCTTAAACAGGAGAATACAAAGTTAATGAATACGGAACAGTTAATGAATGAGTTTGGAATCGAGAGGAAACTTTTTCAGGGTAGAGTAGAAACTCTGGAGAAGAAGCATGAAGAGGCTAGTGAGCTTCAAGGGCAACTCAAGCGGATAACTGAAGAAATGGCTGAGGGAAAGAGATTACATGAAAAACTATTGCACCAGGTTGAATTGAAAGATTATGAGATGATGCTCCAGAAGAAGAAAAACAGAGACGTAGTCGACTCTTTTAAAAGGTTGAAATCACAATACAACTTCCTCCGTAATAAGTTTGGTGTTACCACTGAAAAGCCGAGCAACTTGATGGAAGATAATAGCTATTCATCGAGACCCTGTCAGATTCCAGGAACCTCCAATGGTAATGCTCTTACATTGATCTTTCGTTTACTTTATACGCAGTTCATCTCATGAATTCAAGTTTCACGTAGAACCCTTTATCGAAAACTCTTATTTTGTTATAATATAGGTCCTGAAAATAGAGTACCAGAGACCTGTAAGATTAGCCCGAAGGCAGACGAACAGAAGGACGATATCGGTTTACATGGAAAAGTGAATTGTTCCGAAGGAGGAACGCCAATTATTCAGAAGACAAGCCCCCATTTGACCATCAAATCTCCTCCTTCCATATCTGCACATCATATTAAATCTCCTGTTAGTATAAAGGCCGAAGCATCGTCTAGTGAAAAGAAAACAACAATTATTCAGAAGGCAAGCCCCCATTCGACCATTAAATCTCCTACTTCCATATCTGCACACCATATCAAATCCCCTGTTAGTCTGAAGGCGGAAGTATCGTCTAGCGAAAAGAAAACAGGTTCTTGTTGGAGAGCTACCCGTTCTCGTGAAGAACCTGGGGGAGCAGACCCACATGATGATTTTCTGGACACTCCATTGGAGAATATTAGAGAAAACTTGATAAGAGATCCAAAAGCAGCAGAAGACCACCATCCAGTTCCACCTCCAAAAGACATGGAATTGGACTATTCAGATGAAGAAACACAGGATCTGAATGGAGAACCTCCTCGAAAGAAACCCATCTCGATTGGAAAGCCCGAAGACAGAGGTTTCAAGTATATAGAACCTGTTCGAAAGAAAGCTGATAGGGAGAATCTGAAAGGAATCGAATGCAAGCAATGCAAGAAGTTCTACGATGCTGTGCTTCCTAATGGAGATAAAAACAACAGCAATAATGGTAATTTTCGTTGTGAACATCTTGATGGTGTTTCTAGGCATAGGTATAGGTTTGTTCCTCCATCTACTCCTGAAGGGTTTTGGAATATTGGTTTTGATTCTGAAATCTAGACTTCAAAAGGAATTGCCTGTATTAAGAAGTACATTTGATTTGTTCTTAGTTCAATAAAGATTTTTTGTTTAGTCTGTAACTAACTAGTACTATGGTATCTAACCCTCAATTCCATCACATTAACCTCTGTCCGTCTCGTAGCTGCGTGCCGATATAGACAGAAGTAGAAACCTGCTTTTGGCTTGGACTTGAACATAAATCAATTTTTCAGGCAATTTTTGCGTAGAAACATATAAATATAGATATCAATTATATTATATTATATTTACATCCACAAATAAGAACAACTTTCTCATATTCACCTCAATACACTTGTTTCTCTGCAAAGTCACAAAACAAAAGAGATAAACATGGCAAATTTGTGAACAAATTTCAACATTCTCATCCCAACCATTCATTTCATATACTACTTATAAAGCAAGCATTGTTTGTGTCGTGATGACTGGGGATGCCACCATTGCCTGTGCCCGATCAGGAATTCAGGAGTAAGTGCCTCCCAGTCTTGAATACCCATCATCCTAGTCGTAGACAGTTAAAAGAACAAGAAAGAAAAGGAAAGAGAAAAACGTTGGGTACAGAAAGAATCGGGTAAAAAATAAAGATAAAACTGGAGAAATTATTTACTTTTTTTTTTTTAATGTGGTTGTTTCTTTTATCTACCCTCATTCTTGATCTGTAACGACCCATCTTTCATCAACTTTAAGCTCAGACTATTAAATCTCTCTCTTGAATATTGCCTTGATGCTTTTCTCCAATCAGTTCCAGCTTTCATCATTGTAGCAAATTCCTCATAACTTATGCGTCCGTCCTGCAAATGTGAAACGAAAACTAAGATGGGAAACAAAGCATATACATTTGAATAACAAAACTTAGAGAGAGAGATGGAGAGCAAAACGTGGTTAGTTATGAAATCAACTTTTCACAATGACAGAAGTTAGATGGGAAGAGTTTGCCAAGGTGATACGGGGGGCCCAAATCAAGTAGGTACATAATGTGTTTTTTCTAGTTTATGTAAGAGGATATATATATATATATATGTATATATACGAGGACATATCAACGAAAAGCACCAACCTTATCCGTGTCAACATCATGAATAATAGCATTGATAACTTCCTCATTGTTCGGATCCACTTCATCAGCCAAAGCTTCACGTAGCTCTTCTATCTCTATGTACCCGCTCTGGTTTTTATCAAAAAATTCAAATGCTTTGCGCAAGTGATCATCATTTCCAATCTTCCTAATATGAACTGCAAGTGCAATAAACTCTCCGTAGTCCAGTGTTCCATTTCGATCGACGTCAGCCTGATAAATCAGCATTCAGTACACATATCCAAAAATTGCAAACATTGATGAAGAATAAGAAAGTATTATATTACATTGAAGATGTGAAAAACCTATTCAGGAAAAGGACTACTATCGAAAATGGGGTTGTAGCCAGTTGGTTGTGCATTCCTTCGAAATCAAGTCGTGGGCTCGAATCTTGAGGACCACACTTTACCTTAAAGATTTATCTCGTACTGTACTAAATAAAGGACATCTAGCTGTAGTTTCACAGCCCAGCTAGGGTTCTTCTGGAATCCCATTAAAGATTCTTTTTCATGGTGCTTTAGGATTTATTTCATGGCAGTCATGTGCTTATTCTATTATTATGATGTACCATGACATATGATGTGATCACACTTGCACAATGTAAGACATCCTTCAAATTTTGGTACCAGTATAAAAAATCTATTGAAAACTGTCACTCACAGCTTCCATTAGAATTTGAAGATCTGCATCGGCAATCTGATGACCAATTTTATGCAAACCAGCTTTCAGCTCCCCAAGGGTGATTTTGCCGTTTTTGTTAATATCCATCATATCAAAAGTGTCTCTTATGCCAGCCGCTTCCTCCGAGGACAAATGTGCAGCTACTACCTATAAAGACGAGAAATTCCGGAGCAAGTTACTTTCGTCAGTCGTAAACAAAAAATTTATAACTCAATCACACAAGTCAATATATTCCAGCCTTACTTGTAGAGCTCTCTTTTTGAGCTTGTTCATCACAGAGAATTGTTTGAGCCTTGCTTTAACAGTTTCACCCAAATTAACATTTGGAGCTTTCTTGGCGTTTAGTATCCAAGGATGTTCTGAGAAAAAACAGAAAATTCATTATCACGCTTAAATTTACATGAAACTAAGCATAAGAAATCTATTTAAAAATAAATGAAGAGTTACCAAGTACTGCTTGAGCTGTAAGCCGCTTCTTTGGGTCGGGATCAAGCATTCCTCTGACCAAATCTTTCGCATTATCAGAAACTTTTGGCCAAGGGTCTCTTTTGAAATCTATAACTGACCGGATAATTGCTTGCGCAACTCCTTGTTCAGTTTCTGCACATAAGCCGAATGAATTTCGTAAACAACCATTCATCAAGGGTAGGGTAAAACTTCGAAAGAAAAGACTCTGAACTCATGTTTAAATTGGGATCAAGGATTCAAACATTACCCTTGTGGGTTTTAACTAGAAAGGTAGTACTTCCAAATCAAGTGAGGATAAGACACGAGGCGAGTAAAGGTCCAAATTGGTTTTCAAAATTCAAACTTCCAAGTCAAGATGGTTCATTGATGAGTTCGTGAGCCAAAAAATGATATAAGTCCTCGTGAAGTATAGAAACGTACCAGCCCAAAAAGGAGGGACACCACAAAGTAAGATGTAAAGGATAACTCCAGCGCTCCAAACATCAACCTCTGGTCCATAATTCCGTTTAAGGACCTCTGGTGCCATGTAGTAAGGGCTGCCAACTATCTCAGTGAATTTCTCACCTGCAAAAATATTTGAGCACGAGTTTTGATTAAAAAGCATGTGTCTAATGAAGACTAGGACCCATATTTGTAAAGAAAATTAAACGCATTATTCAGTAGAGGGCATTACCAGGCTTAAAAAATACAGATAACCCGAAGTCAATTGCTTTTAGAGCTGCTGTTTCTTTCTTGTTTGCAAACAAAAAGTTCTCGGGTTTGAGGTCTCGATGAATAACTCCGTGTTCATGGCACATCTGAAATAGAGTACAATAAACTTTTAACGAGTTATAAGTAATAATAGCAGTAATAATGACCATTAGCAGAACTGGTGAAACAACTTCAGAATTATACCCATGAAATCGAATTAAAAGCAGTTTAAAGCATATAAAACTTGGGTGCATTTTTAAGAAAGATACCAGCAACTGGAAAAGAAACAGTTTGAGAAAGAGTTGGAAAGGGAACAAAAGCGAAAATGAACGAATGAAAAAAGTCGTCATTAAGACTTGCATAGTTAGCTATTCAAGGAAAAACTTTCTACAGAAACTAAACTAACATTCCTTTTCCACAAACAAGTTCGGGTACTCGCGGAGGTGGGATAAATGATGCTTACGACAAATACTATTTCCCTTAGCTTGTCGTGTTAAAAAGACCAACCACTAAAGTTGGTCATCGACCCAATAAATTTGGAGTTGATATTAATTAAGAAAAAAACAAAGAAAAACATTTTGAGATATTTTGAGCTAACGAATAGTAAAATACTCAAACTCTGGTATAGAACATCATTAATGAGATTGAGATGCTGTTAA
>BEHA01000086.1:1465659-1485206 GCA_002897215.1 Eschscholzia californica subsp. californica | reverse complement strand
TTTCGCTTTCGCCTGAATCTGGTGTATGATCAGTCATAGAATCCTCCGAACGATTAAAACCAGAATAAGTAAAATTCACATTAATGAACTTCAAGTTTCTCAGAATTCCTTCACTCGAACCAGATAACACTGATCCATATTCTGTATAAGAGTCTATGTTAATGAATTGAAGGTTAGAAACGGAACCCACTTTTGAATTTGATCCACGGGGGCGAGTTATTACATGAATTGGTTCGAATCTTCCCCACCATCCCAAATACGTGTCAAATTCGTCTCTTTTGTTTATATTTATATTTGAGAAAATGATATCCTTTGCACTTCCTGCATTGAAGTTTAATAAATTAGTGCCATAGAATTTTAAAATGTTTAAAACTATGCTACATGACCAGAAATGACTCTCGCAGGCAAAGAGAAATTCTATTCATCCCTCCATTTTGGTCCCCCCCTCAGCCCTCCCTCAATGTGGCGACATCTCATTTGAGTGTGGAGCAATTGAAGAGAGAATAGTGAGAAAATATACCCAATGATATGTCGCCACATCAGTGGAGGGGTGGGAGAGGGATCAAAATGGAGGGGTGAATAGAATTTTTGGCAGGCAAAACTGCTGACGACATGGGAAAATTTTGCCTACGCCGCCCATTTATGTTTAGGCCGTGATATTTGTTTTTATAAGTCTTGGTCGTCAACTCACGTTCAACGGTTAAGTTGACGTTAATTTTATATTGTTTTTGCGAACCAAACCCATCGCCTATAACATTTTTACAATTCATTTCCAAATTCTCTATGCTCTTCTAGTTTGAATTTTTTTTGCAAACAAGTCCAGAAAATGTTTTAGATGGTGAGTTTGGTCACATACTTAGGTGTAGTGAAAAATCATCAACTTAACAGTCAAACGTGAGTCCATAATCCAAACATTCCAAACTCAAACAGAAAAACAAAATATCCCGACCTAATCCAAAACTACGTAATTATTTCACAAAATAAACTTCAAAATTTTAAGAATTTTATTAAAAAAAATTATGATAGTACCTTGATCGCGTATATCGAGTGAGAACCCACGACGACAATCATCAATAGTGATATTATCAAATACTAGATGTTTCATATCGTAGGAAGAACCTGGACCAAGTTTGATTGCAGAAGATCTAGTACGCATATATGTTTGAGTAACAGTTACATTATATATTGGACCTGTACGAGTTTCTAGAGTTATAGCATTTCCAGCATTTTCAATCCAACCATTCGAGATAATTGTGTTATTTGAATCCTCTATTCGTATACCATGGTAGTTTTGGATTACAAAAAATCCTTCATTTATTACCCCATCAAGTAGGGTGTTTTTACATCTCACTATGTTCAAGCTGCAATATAGACAAAGTTAGAGCGAGTTTTTTTTAACTGTGGAGAGATACACATGTTACCACCCAACGAGAGAAAGTAAAAGAAAGAGAGAGAGAGAGACATACTTCCAGTAAGCAGGTTGTCGCATCTCGACGTAACGAATTGTTATATTACTAGAATCAAAGAATCCAACAAGCTTAGGCCTGCAATTAAGACCAGAACAAGCACCAGTTGTGTTCCAGCTAACCATCACATTTTCTCTTTTATCCATTTTTTTCACAAATTTTGGACCTTGCCCATCTATTGTTCCACCCCCCATTATCCCAACATTACTCACATTCTCACCCAACACAAGGTACCATCTCTGTGACTCAGATGGATAATCCCCCAAGTTGAGACCTGCTAATATATTAGACTTCTCTTCAATATTTAGGACTACCCCTGATCTTAGGTATATTGTCCCTGTCAGATAATTTCCGGCTGGAAATATGACATGTCCACCGCCGGCTGCATGACAAGCTTCAATAGCTGCTTGAATGTGGCGGGTGTCATAGTGTTTTCCGTCGCCGACTGCACCGTAGTCTGTGACAGAGAAGGTGATGGGCTTGTGTTGAGTTGATGAAGCTTGTGGGTTAAGAGATGAGAGAAAGGAGAGGAGGAGAAATGCTGTGAGTGTTCTCATGGAAAGAAGAAGAAGATGTGCCATCTTTTGTTCTTAACTTGCCCTGTCTACCTAGCTTCATGATGATCTTATTCTTTTATTTATAGGAAGTGCAAATTATTGGGCTCATTCTCATTTAGCTTTCAACAAATGACCAACTCGTCCAATTCGCCCCGAAAATAAGAAACACATGAACTCCGCAAAAAGGGATCCCTTTCTCTGTAGCGAAATTTGTTGAGTGGTCTTGTGCCTTTCTTACCCTTAAGCTAGTTCAAGAAGTAAGGTTTCCCTACACTTGTAAATTTAGCCACTGTCCCTTCCAAAAATAGACTCAGATTAGGTCAGATGAGTATACAGAAATAAGTGGTGATCTACTTTAGATTTGTTTGTATTAGTATATGATGAGTGAGTAATACCAAAGTGTGAGTAGTGTCAAAATGTGAGTGTGGTTTTTAACATTTGTGCCCTAAATTCATCATGCTTTTTCCCAAATTGTAACAGTAGTTGATAAGGATTACTTTTTTTCCTTGTTTTGATTCAAGTAGAACAAGCACAACTGTCAAAGATAATGCTCAATTAGGATGGTCCTCTACTCCTCTAGGAAGTATTACTTTTGGACAATAATATCCTCAATGTTCTATGAATTACCGGAGGTTAATTTGAACAGTCTAAGTGCAAGAGCAGATTTACGCTAGAGCTAGACGGATAATGTGTATTATGTAACTAAGTAGCTGCGATTGAAGCATAGTGTGCCACTAAAATGCCCTAAAACTCCATAAACACTCAATTACTTTTAGAAAATTAGTTATAAATCAAATATTATTTTTTAGATTTCTTCACTACTACAAAGATAGCACAAACTTAACTTAATCATGACATCATACAACAGCTTCTCGATCCCGCAGTCTAGAATAGTTAGTGAACAAACTTTAGCACTATAAGTTGTAACAAAATGTGGCTTATATGTACAACAAAAACTATCCACTCCAACCTATCCTTCTGTGATGTACCTTAAGGGCATATCATAGTCTACACTCATTGATTTTACTGATTCCAAAATTTTAATAATTTGAAGAAAATAATTAGTTCAACATTTGCCATTCAATCACAAGTTAAGAAACACAAACTTCTATGTAGAAAGTGACATGTTATTGGTTCTTATCTTCCAATGCCATCCCACTCAAGAACTGGCAGGTGTAAATAAAAGTGGCCTAATATTAGACAAACCATTTGGGTAGATCTACGCCCATCTTTTTCCTCATTTACTATCCTCTATTAGAATTTTACCGTTCAATGTAAAGCTCAGGGTCTTCTTCAAAAATATTTTATGTACAAGAATGTGAGACGTATTAAAATTTGAGAACAACGTTGAGTATGTTGAAATAATTAAAGAACCGACTAAATAAAAGAACACTGACGAGGGTAAAATAATTTGGGTATCGAAGTTTATTGTAATAGATAAAGAACATGATAGGATTCGTTCAAGAGGATCTTGAAGACGTCTAACTAGAAATACTCTCCGAGAGAAATTCTACCTATCTCTCATGGCACACTGCTTAGCAAGATTCCGAATCGAAAAGGCCCGAATGAGCAAAAGCACACATGAGAGAAACACTTATGTTTTGAAGCATGAAATCGATCATGGAGATGATTGATATTTACCTAAACATCTAGAAATACTTGGAGTATTAGATGCCGTCACCCATAAGTTTCAAAATAGACACTTTGAAATACTATACAAAGAACGTCCTTGGATGCTGAGAGCGTCTGGGCGAAAAACTCTAAAAGCAAAGGTTGAAGAAAGTCAAAAAAATGCAATTTTCAGAAAATAAAGATATGAATCTTAATAGGAAGAACAACCGGATGAAAGGAATTTCATGCTGGAAGTTGTTGCAAACTCTACTAAGGAAAGTAAAATTAGAACTTAGGAAGTACTAATTTCAGTTTGAAAAAATGATATCATCATAAAAGCTGATAAAAGCGTTCCTCAACGAGATAATAAACAAAGTGAAAATGAATCGAATCCAAATCTAAACTGTCACCTTAGAACGAACATGGAAGATGTACGAAACTAAGGAATTAGGGTCATAGAAAAATGTCCTGAAAGACTCGTAAAGTTGATCATGTAAAGGAGTTTACGTGGGGAACTCACCTCTTATGAACTCTTGTTAACCTGAAATAAAATTAATTTATTTCGTCATCTAAATTTTGGTTTAGAATTTAAACGA
The DNA here is from genome assembly GCA_002897215.1 of Eschscholzia californica subsp. californica. Lineage (NCBI taxonomy): Eukaryota > Viridiplantae > Streptophyta > Magnoliopsida > Ranunculales > Papaveraceae > Eschscholzia > Eschscholzia californica. Next base: position 1,480,976 of record BEHA01000086.1, on the reverse strand, counting down.
CAATCCAAAATAATGGAATGTTCCAAGTAGGATTATTAGGTACGTGATCAATAAAGGAAACCCTGCTAAGTAAACGTGGAAGCGTTTCATTATGATTGTCCCTAGTCCAGGTCATTAGTTGAACAATAATGACTAATAAAGACTAACATGAGTGATTGATAGATAACGTTGTTTCTTGGGCTATAGGAATAACGAGTATCCGAGTCAACTTCATGGGTGTATAGTATACTGGAAACTCACAAAGTGAGAGTACTTGAAGAGTTGAAGATATGAACGTTATAACTCTCATTTAGCAAATTGGAGAGATTCCTCTAAACATGAGTGTTCTGCTTATCTTATGTAAGGAACGTCGAACTCTGGTTCCGTTAAACGTCGCGTCGTGAAAGGAGGTTATAAAAATGGAAACCGAGTTAGGCACGATAGAGAAGCTGAGTAGGAGTACAAGAATGAAATATGTCTTCCTAAGTAAATTAGGATAAAGTGTCTCTAGGCCACTTGAAAAGTAACAACTGGAAACACATGACCGTGCTCAAATGGATTAAGAGTTAATCATTTGATTTGACAGTTTATTCTCTAGATCAAGAAAGTCTGATGAACATGACGCATCAGAGATATGAACATACATGGGAATCGAGCATTGCACTTGTTCTAAGTACAAGTGAGAGACTGAAGGATATATGTCTTCAGTCTGAAGGAAGATATCCTTCTGAATGAGTGTCCTTCGACCAAGATGACAATGCGTGCAATTTTACGAATAGGATGACGATGACCTTATCCGGAAGATCATCTAGTTTGGTCCAATTAGGTTTCGTTATGCTTAACTAGAAGTCGCTTACGATCGTTGGATCACTACGATTATCTACGGCTAACATAGACCGAATCCTACAACGGGTTACACATAAGAGTGGTGTATTCAACAAAGATACTTGTCTAGTGGGAGCTTGCCTATAGATGGATGTGATCCAGTCTGATAGTGCCAAATAGAAAGAAAATAACCGGGCTCAAAAGGGAAGCCCGGAAAGGCTTAAAAAGAGTTTTAGGTCGGGAAGATCAAGCCCACTTAAGGCTTGATCCAACCGGTCATAACAAGGTAATGGGCCGGCCAGGCCAGACCCATTAGTGGGCTACTTTGGCCGGTCAAATAAGAAGGAAACCCTAGATGGGAATCCCTCCCATCTAGGATTCCTTAAGACTGATCATCTTTTCTGTAGCCCATATTGAAACCTAATAGGAGTGGGCCAAACCCATTAGTGGACTACTTTGGCCGACCACATAAGAAAGAAACCCTAGATGGGAATCTCTCCCATCTAGGATTCCTTAAGTCTGATTATCTTTTCTGTAGTCCATATTGAAACCTAATAAGAGTGGGCCAAGCCCGTTAGTGGACTACTCTGGCCGACCACATAAGAAAGAAACCCTAGATGGGAATCCCTCCCATCTAAGATTCCTTAAGTCTGATTATCTTTCTGTAGCCCATATTGAAACCTAATAGGAGTGGGATTCTAATTAGGGTTTCTCTATATATGGACCAGTTGGACAAACAAAAAAGGTGTGGAATTTTCTCAAGGAAAATCAACTCTCTCAGACATCTTAGAGAGAGAGGATTTGCTCGCAGTTCTTTCTAACTAGTCAAGAAGAAGTTCTTCGTCTCAACCTTCATCAAGGTCCTAGCTGACTTAAAGGGAGGGAGTTCAAGTCAACCTACTTGGTGTTTCAAGTAGAGGAGCTACTCTTTTGAAGCTCTTGATCTTCTGAAAAGACAACGAATCTAGTTTGAGGGAAAGCGAATAAGGTATTATTATTTCCAAGTTTAGTTCATAATTAGTTCATGCATGTGATCCTAGAATCCTAGTGTTAGACATATTAGATGTCTGAGGTTCCGCTAACAACAATAGGTAGTGGTAAAACCCTACACCCACACCATCATTTCGAAATGGATGGGCGCTTGATAGTTGGTTACCGAAATGTCCATAAACAGTCTGGTAAGTGACCTTAACAGTAGCACATGAGAGAGAGAGGGAGGAGATGTTCCCCTAACCACCGCCACAATGGTTCGAGAGACCGAATGTACAAGTACAATTTTTCGACCAAAATTGGAGAAGTGGTATGTGTTTATAGTTAAAAGGAGTAGATGGGTGTTGTGTGCATATAACCCAGTGAATAACAATTTTAGTGTTTATAGAATTTCACAAAATTCATGGGTTAGGCATAGCTTGATACTCAAGTTCTCTTTCTTTCTCGTTAACTTCACAAACAATTTTGATCAGGCAGTCTACATTCTACCACCATAGGGGGAAAAAAGATTACAAATAGAGTTATTCTCGTTAACCAATTGACAATGAGTGTAAAAAACACATACATTATATTATTGTTTACTAAATAATAATTCTTCCAAGTGGAATTGTTCTCACACCTTCCCTCATATATAGTATTCTTTTAATTTAACATCTTTTTTGTCTCTTGGAGCACGTGTCGCTTTTAAACTATCACGTGCGGTCTAGATTTATATCAGGGGCGTGGCTATGTGAGGGCCTGTGACCCCCACAGGCCCCCACATACCTAAATGAGAAACTCCTCTTACCCACTTCCTCCTCTTGTGTGTCCAAATGAGATCTTCTGCCCATATAACAAACCAAGGAAGTCCTCCCTATACCTACACAACTAAACACAAGCCCACTTGTTACTTCTTCCTAACCTACCCTTTATCTCACTTGGAAGTTACATAATGGCCGTCATTTCACAAATCCAAAACAACATTTGTCTTTGACCTAGTTAAAGTCTAACTCTTTGGACCAAGTTTTTGTTAAGCCCGTGACAAAAAAGAAAGTAGACGATGAACAGTTTTGAAGGAAACTCTTTGCCAGCAATATGAACTATGATTCAAACAAATAAAAGGAAACTCTCTGTCGAATTAAAGACAGAGATCGCCAGATTAAGGGAAAGAGTAAGAGAGGGACAAAAAGCGAGTAGAGCGAGATAAAGATATACGAATGAGTTGGTTATAAATAAGTAGATTTGTAATTCCTTGTGCGTCTATATAACATCCCATTTCATTGTTAACCCTAACCTTCCTAGTAGAACTTTTTTTGTATACACATTTTTTATTTATCGTCACTAAAATGTGCCCCCACGACTAAAATTTTCTGGCTTCGCCACTGCTTTATATCATGTTAAGTTTATAATAATTCAGTTAAAAACCAATTGACAATGAGTAGAGAGGACTTAGACATTGTATTCTTAGTTACTAGATCATTCTTTTCCTACGTGGGACTCTTCTCACAAATGCGACAATAGAGTAGTTAGCAATATAATTTCCATTAATCCAAAGATGACATATAGTAATTAAGGATAACAGCAGAATTGATTACATTCGTGCATTTGTCTTCAGACTTTTTTTTTTTTGATAAAGAATTTGTCTTCAGACTTGAGGGGTAATTAGAGCAGAACTGAAACTAAGTAGAGAAATGTTATTGACATTTTTGGGACTAAATTCCAAAGCATTTCTCCATTCTTTCAAGTGACCATTTTGATACCATCTCATGTTCATATTTTCGATCTCTAATCCATCAACATACTCCATTCTAATCCCAGCTCTGTTATTCACAAGATTTCGACTCCTTTTTGTTTTGCCTGAATCTGGTTTATGATCGGTCATATCAAACTCCGAACGACTAAAACCAGTATAAGTAAAATTCACATTAATGAACTTCAAGTTTCTCAGAATTCCTTCACTCGAACCAGATAATACCGATCCATATTCTGTATAAGAGTCTATGTTGATGAACTGAAGGTTAGATACTGAACCCACTTTCGAATTCGATCCTTGGGGGTGAGTTATTACATGAATCGGTTCGAATCTTCCCCACCATCCTAGAAAATTGTTGTCGTCGAATAGTTGTTTGTTGATATCTATATTTGAGAAAATTATATCATTTGCACTTCCTGCATTTAAGTTTAATATATTAGTACGATAGAATTTTGAGATGTTTAGTGAAAACTTTATTAACTTTTTATATTATAAAGTACTATACCTTGATCGCGTATATCCAATGAAAACCCACGATGACAATCGTCAATGCTAATATTATCAAATAAAATATGTTTAAAATCGAAAGAAGAAGCTGGACCAAATTTGATTGCAGAAGATCTACTACGTAGAGAAATCTGAGTTACAGTTACATTATATATTGGACCTGTACGAGTTATTAGAGTTATAGCATTTCCTGCATTGTCAACCAAACCATATGAGATGATTGTATTATTCGAATCCTCTATCAGTATACCATAGTGGTTTTGGATTTCATAGTCTCCTTCGACTGCTACGGAATCAAGTTTGGTGTTATCGCATCTCACTATGTGCAAACTGCAATAAAAAAAAGTTAGTGTTTTTTTAGCGGTAGAGAAATACACGTGTTAGTACAAAATAAGCGAGAGTGAGAGACGTACTTCCAGTAAGAAGGTTCCCTCAGATCGAGGTTACGAAGTGTTATATTACTAGAATCAAAGAATCCAACTAGCTTAGGTCTACAATCAAGACCAGAACAAGCACCAGTTGTGTTCCAACTAACCATCAAACTATCTCTTTTATCCATTTTTTGTACAAATTTTGGACCTTGTCCATCTATTGTTCCACCGAATCCACCCCCTATTATTCCAACATTGCTCACATTCTCACCCAAAACAAGGTACCATCTCTGTGAATCAGTTGGATAGTCACCTATGTTGGTACCTGCTAAAAGAGTAGAGTTCTCTTCAATTTGTAAGATTACCTCTGATCTTAGGTATATGGTCCCTGTCAGATAATTTCCGGCTGGAAATCTGACATGCCCACCGCCGGCTGCATGACAAGCTTCAATTGCTGCTTGAATGTGGTTGGTGTCATAGTGTTTTCCGTCACCGATGGCACCGTAGTCGGTAACCGAAAACATTGTGGCTTGTGGTTTGAGAGGTGAGAAAAAGGAGAGGAAGAGAAATGCTGTGAGTGTTCTCATGGAAAGAAGAAGATGACCCATTTTTTTTGCTTTCATATAAATGATCTTACTTGGTGTTTTATAGGAAGGGAAAATTATTGAGCTCATTCTCCTTTAGCCCCCAACAGGTTACCAACTAGTCTGTTTGACCCAAAAACACAGAAACTCTGGCAGAAGGGGAATCCCCCTACCCCCTCTTCCATGGAGGAGTTTTCACCGGCGAATAGGACATCTCTTTTGGCAGAATTTTTGTTATCTTTTAGGACTTCCATTGATGGAGGCCTCAATTGTAGAGAAAAAGAAACGGAAGATAAAGAGATAATAGGAGCAAATAGAGAACTTACGAAACTGTGTGAAGGATAAAACTGCATAAAAAAAATATTTGGCATTTTCTCACATGGAGGTTGAAATGTAGGTTAAAATTGACGAGTTAGTCACACGTTGGGGGGCTAAACGTAGATTGACTCGATATTACTTAGTTATGGAGTAGTTTTGAGAGTAAACTGTATTACGATTATCGTTCCTTTGAAAATCAAATCAGATTAGGCCAGAGAGTGTGCAAATATAAGTGGCAATCTACTTTATGTTTGTTTGTATTAGTATATGATGAGTGAGTAGTGTCAAAATGTGAGTATGGTCTTTGACATTTGTGCCCTCAATTCATCATGCTTCTCCCAAATTGTAACAGTAGTGGATAAGTTTCACTTTTACCTTGTTTTGATTCAAGTACAACAAACACAACCGTCAAAGATAATGCTCAATTAGGATGGTGATATAGGAAATTTTGCTTTTGGATCAATGCTCTATGAATTATGGGAGGTTAATTTGAATGTTCAAGTGCAAGAGGCAGATTTACGCTAGAGCTAGACGGATAATGTGTATTATGTAACTAAATAGCTGTGATTGAAGCTTAGTGTGCCACTAAAACGCCCTAGAACTCCATGAACACTCAATTACTTTCACAGAAATAGTTATAAATCAAATATTCTTCTTTAGATTTCTGCACTACGACTACATATAGCACAAACTCAACTTAATCATGACATCGTACAACAATGTCTCAATCCCGTAGTCTAGAATAGTTAGTGAACAAACTTTAATTTAGCTCTATACATTGTAACAAAATGTGGCTTATGTACATAAAAAATAGGATAATGCTACTCAGACTCCCTAAGTACAGAAGAAGTCAAGAAATTAGGCATTTTGGAGTCTGGATTTTATGTCATTTCACCCAAAGTAAAATGTGATTTTGCAAATTTGGTGACTTCTAGTGCCTAATTTCTTGACTTCTTCTATACTTTGGGGAGTTTGAGTAGCATTATCCTAAAAAATAATTAGAATTTGTAGAGAAATGAGGATTTGACACTTAAATGTGTTAGTTTGTTACTTTCGTTATCCCCAACTGCTTCTGAGGCGTGTTTAACCTGAGTTATTTCCAAGACATTCTTTTGTTGGGTTTAATAACATGTCGTTTTGAGCTCTAATCCCACCCCAACCGGTCTTTAATGTACCTTATAACTTTAAGGGCATAAGATAAACTTTTTCTTTTTAATAATTAAAATTTTGTTGCAACATTTGCTTTCGATCACAAGTTCTTTTTTTTGATGAAGGGCTTTCGATCACAAGTTAGGTAACACAAACTCCTATGTAGAAAGTGACATTTTATTGGTTCTTATCTTCCAATGCCATCCCACTCAAGAATTGGCAGGTGTAAATAAAAGTGTCCTAATATTAGACAAACCATTTGGGTAGATATAGGCCCATCTTTTTCCTCATTTACTATCATCTATTACGAAAGAATCTTACCATTCAATGTAAAGCTGAGGAGGGGGTGGGTACCAGATGGGTGAATTAGCATCATGTTCAAAAATGTGTTAAAGTCCAAAGCTTTGGATGCTCCTAAACATCTATTGCTGAGGGGATTCTTCTAACTCTGAATGGGTTATTCCATTATGAAATTCTTCCAATGATTTTTGTTCAAATTAAAATTATTATAATTAACAACCAGATCGTCAGTCTCGAAACTTTAGCTGGCAGTCAGCTAAAACTCCAATTCAAGTTAAAGAGAACCAAAAAGGTGTATGACATATAGTCACGGGCTAAAGCAAGTGGAGTCTTCCCGACTAAGTTCAAAAGTTCTTCATATTCATGGGTGACAAAATATGAAAGACATTGATACCTTCAGCTCATCCATATAGAAACACTTTCCATTTGTCCTAAAACCAAATTGTGTTATTTCCCAAATAGCCTTCAACTTTATGACCAGCTTCCTGTATAACCCCTTACTTTATCGAAAATACTTAGATGTCCACCTTTTTCAATTACTGTTATATGTTCGTTAACTAGTCATCACCTCTCTCTCCTCCATCTCGTCACCTCTCTCTGCCACCTCATTCTTTCGCCACTTCATCGTCTTCACCGTCGAATGTCAACGACCGACCACCTCATAAAGCTGTATTATCATTAAATGTACCAGAAATCATATAAGCATCAACACTAGTATTTAAAGTAACTGAATCACCAGCAGTAGTAATTGTTAGACCATACTCACCGGTACCATTAGAAGCTGAAGTTTTAATAGGATCTTTACTAGTTTTCAAAGTTCCGATCGGATTATAACCTATTAATGCATGATACTGTAAGTCGTAACCACTTCAACATTCGTTAATTTCGTCACATCTGGTAATTCAGGAGCTTTAAAAGCTTCATCACTTGGTGCAAATATTAGTTAGAGAAAGAGAGAGAAATTAGAGAAAGAGATAGAGATTAGTTAGAGAGAGATAGTTAGAGAGAGAGACTCGGTCTGGGTTCAAACCAGACCGGGATCTGGCTTCAACAACGTTCAAGTTAATTCCAGACCTGAATAGCAATAATGTTCTTGTTAATTCCGGCCGGTACGGACAAACACATCATTTGGGATCGAATCTGGTAACTAACTTCTTCATTTCTCCTCTTTGATTTATCGGAAATGGCTTCTATATCTTCGTATTAAGAGTATCTGAGGTTAGATTTGAATCAGATCATTAGCATTCAGGTGGATTTGAATCTCAGATTTGCGAGGGAAAATCGTTAATGTTTTAATTAATTAGAAAAATTGATTAACTTGCTGTGATTGTTTAGAAAATATAAAAATTGGCTCCACAATGCCGGTCTCATTGCCATATGAGTGGCCATATGCACCAGAGCAACGCTGCTGCCGCTACATTTGGGGTACTCCTGGATTCTGCTGCGGCAACTTTTGAGATGAGAGAGAGACAGATTAGAGAGATAGAGAGATTAGATAGATAGAGAGATTATAGAGAGAGAGAGATTATAGAGAGAGAGAGAGAGAGAGAGAGAGAGGGAAGATTAGAGATAGAGGGAAGATTAGGGATAGAGAGATTAGCTAGAGATAGAGAGATTTGAGAGAAGAGAGAGGAAGAAAAAGAATAGAGAGAAAAAAAGATTTTTTTTTTTAATGTTTGAAGGTTTCCGGTCGGAAAATTAATTGACCAACAACCTCTGCCGATGAAGACAATGAGGTGACAGAGAGGTGATGAGATGGATGAGAGAGAGGTGATGACTAGTTAACGTACATATAACGGTAACTGAAAAATGGGGTCATCTGAGTATTTTTGGTAAAGTAAGGGTATAGGCGTCTTATTTGTAAATCTTCAATTTTTGTATGTCTCTAATGCAAAACTCTAAACTTGTTTTTTTGACCTATGTGACATGATTATTTTTGTAAAAGAATAATTAGTTATTTTAGAAGTATACGAAAATTTGATTTCTATTGGTTGAAATTTATATATTAATAAGTTACACAATTAGAGATATCTCAAGAGGATTTCTCTAATCTATACTCGACGCATCATTATTTGAGATCGTAGTTGAGTTTAGTAAATGATTTTTTAACAAAAAAAAAAAAAAAAAAGTCAGAAAATCTTTTGGAACTTCTCAAATAGATTATAGATTATAGGATGGATAATAACCTTATCATAATTCAACAAAAAAAAGAAAAGATAATAACCTTATCATAACAAAAAGAAACCTAAGAAAACCATAATCATTATAAAAGACTACCCAGACTAAACCCCTAATTTACCCATCATAGTTGCCCTAATTTTTACTACCACCCCCTCAATTTTCCGGCGATCCAACCTTCTTCAACTCTTCACTCCCACCATCTTCACCCACCTTCTTCCCGGCAAATCCATTCTTCCCCAACATGTACTTTTTCCCATCCCGGCTTTTGCCTGAAACCTGACTTCCCCCAATCAAACCAAACTTCCCTGAACCTATTTCTGACCGGAGCTCCTCCGTCGCTTTTCTCAGTAATCCATTTTCTACCTGTAAATCTCCCAAATCGCGTTTAACGGCCAACAATATAGCGGCTAGATCAGTATTTTCCCCCAAATTATCAGATCGTTTTGTTTTGCTTGAATCTTTTGATTTCATCGATTCCGTCAAATGCTCGAACGAGATCTTGCTCATCACGAGAAAGGGTATCTTTCGGACTGACGAAGACGATGATGAAATTGCTGATACTTGATTTTTTACCCCATTGACCTCCATGAAAGAATTCTTAAGCTCTGATGGAAATCTGACTCCCCATCGGAACTTCACCACTGCTTGATTTCTCACCGGCAAAATTGTTGTCGCGTTCATCTCTACGCCGTTGAATAATACCTTGTCAATCGTATTAACGGCGTTATAACCATTAAATTTCTTTCCAATAAATAACCCTTCGTTTAGATTCTGGTAAACGCCGTTATCTAATGAAACTTCAACACCGCCATTACCGTCAATTTGATGATCTTCAGTGTCTGAATCTAAATCGTTAGGGTTTGAAGGAGATACCTTGACGACCTTGGGTTGAACTAAACCAGATAAAGATTGGGTTTTTGGTAATAAAGATGAAGAAGTAGTAGATTTCTTAATTGAGAAATCCCCAAATTTAGGTTTAAAATGGAGAAAAAAACTAGGGTTTCCAGAAGACCCACCAGTACCACCACCAAGTAAATTAAATTCAGCACTCATAGACATAGGAGCAGAAATTGGTGATCCAAAAGAACCAATACCAGTTTTAACAATTATACTAAAAGGATTAAAAGAATCATTAGGACGATAAGAGAATTTAAAAGAAGGACCTGATTCAAAAAAAGTACTTAAATTTAAGCTGAATTCTTTTGAATCACCAGCTTCAATTCCTGATTGAAATGGATACCCTAATACACTCAAAGGAACTTTTGCCCTAAATAATGGCTTTTGATCATCTCGGAATTTCAGTGAAGCTTTCATCTTTCTCTCTCTCTCTCGAACTTTTGCCCTAATCTGATTTGATTTTTGAGTTTGATTTTGGGGGGAGGGAGAAAGGGAGATTTTAAAGGGGGAAATCTGGTAAATCTACAAGATTACGTTATAAATTGGCTGGATTTTTTTTGTTCTCTCACTTTGGGGTTTGGTTTAGACTCATCTGACGGTCCAAAATCGAATTAAATCAGATGAGTCAGACATTATAGTAGTGTGAAACAAGGAGTATACAAAAATTTAATTTGAATCAGATCAGGTCTCGAATCAGATTTAAGATTTTACCGAAAAGAAAACAAACTAATGCAGCCCGTAGTAGGTCAGAGATAAAAAGTATAGAGATCGCTCCTCTATTATTGTTTAAGTTAAACGAAATTGTATTCAATAAACTAATTCCCTTAACAATGAATATTTATAGGTTTGAAACCCTGAAATAATAGAAGTATAAAATTACTAAAACTAAAAAATAACTATAATTTTGAATACTGCTAAAACAATTAAAACTGGAAAACTAGTAAAAACTAGAAAATCTCCTTTAAAGCAACTAATATTCTGAAACTATTAAGAAACTATAGAATTTGAAAACTACCAAAAATAGAAAATCTTCTTTTAGGTCATCCAACCAGACTTGTCACGGTTCCATTAAATATAAATTCCTAACACTATTTTGTCAGCTACATCACAAACATAATGGTAGAAAGAAAAATGAGGATCAATTAGTCTCTATGATTTTTTAATTGAGATATATTGAAAGATATATGTGTGATTTGATGACGTTGGATAGTGAAGTATTTTAATTTTGAATTTTGAGTATTTTGTGGATCCATTATAATTTGTCTCCTAGTTGAACTTGATAGGGTTTTTAGAGTTACATTTTGTTTCTTCTTCTTATTTTTAACTAATAAAGTTCAAAGGAATTGACAAAAATCAATCTGTGTTTCTATAATTTTTTTTTCTCATTTTGTCTTTTTTATAAAAACCGCCTCAAGCCATCTTTCACAAACCGCCTCCAAGAAACTGCCTATACCCTCTCACAATAGCTTATCAATATTCTGGGTCACATACAAATAGGTTTTGTAAAGAAAGTATATCCTCATTTGTTCACTACACACTCACTCTCATAAGTCAGGCCGTCTATTTACTATTGGGAGTTTTGATCCAATGACAAATACAATATCTTCTCGTGTAAGTCTACATTAAATGAAGGGTATCAGAATTATTTTAAGAATAACTTCTTCGACTTCACCTCACGTTCGATATAGATTACATCCGACGACTGACATAGAGTTATTTTTCGTGTAAATTGACTTAAAACAAAAAAGAGTATTAGCGTAAATCTATCAAAATTAGTTAGAACATCCCTACGATAACTACTTCCCACATATTTCTCTCCTTATTTTTTTGTCCCACCAATTACATCTTATTTATAAGTTGATTAATATCTCTTCCTTATTTCTCTCCTTATTTTTTCCTTAGGCAATTTTAGCGCCCCTCCAAAGTTTTATTGCCGCCCCTTCTCCTCAGACTCTCTCCAAGATTTGTGTTGAGGGAGGTACCACTTCAGAGGGGTGCCTTTAAAATTACCCAAACCCGTTTACTGAACCATTCAAACCCGTCCAGTTGACATCCATCCCCAGGGCCCACTTCCTCTCTCTTTTTCTAAGTTCCCTCTTTCCCCTGCAGTAAGTCGGTTTAATTAGCTTATAAAAACCCCAACCATTCTCTTTCCTTTATTCTATTCACCTCTCTCTTTCTCTCAATATCCACCCACCATGTTGAAAAAAAGGAAATCTAAACAATGGGAGCAGCCAAATAATAATAATAATAAGAAGGTTAGTAGTACTAGTAGTAATGGTGATGAAGATTGGTTAGTAATTGAGATACTAACTAGGCTTCCAGTTAAATCCCTTTTCCGTTTCAAATCTGTTTGCAGAAGTTGGTGTTCTTTAATTCAGAAAGATCAACACTTTATTGATTTACACTTTACTCGTTCGAAAACACGCCTTCCTACTCGTTTATTTATAGTTGTTCCCTTACCGCCTACAAACAATCCAGAAGAAGGGCTAAAGAGAATACAGAGTTACTTGTATATGGATCCTTGGCCATATAAGGAACTCCACATTACAGCTGACCTCGTAGTGTTTGAAGAAGAACAAGTTTACTACAATGTTGGCAGCCAGACCAGTGGTAGTCGTGCCACAAAACTGAAATTAGTAGTTGACACGGTAAGGGAGATAAACTCGTCTTCTTATGATACCATTTCAAAACCTATAAACGGCTTAGTATGTCACATTGATAAGTATATAGAACCCGGTGCTCGTATATGCAATATCAGTACGGGAGAAGTATCACCTTGGTTTCGCTTGAACCATAAGTCATTAACATCCAACTATGGATTTGGGTTTGATCCTGTTACTAATGAATACAAATTGTTATGTATGTGGCTGGAGATACATACTCACAACACGGATTTTATTTGTGAGGTTTTGACCATTGGGCGCCTAGGTAATAAGAATAATAACATATGGAGAAGAATCAAAGGGGTCCCATATAATGGACTAACAAATGATTCTGTTTATGTGAAAGGTGTTATTTACTGGAATCCTCCTAATTGGGTAGTGCAACCACGTCGCCTTCCAGTAACTTTTGTGGCATTTGATGTAGGAAGTGAGAAGTTCAAAACAATAACGATCCCTCATTTCATTACTAGTCACACTCAGGTTCCTAACGACCATTTCAAATCCGAAAATATCGCCGAGTTACTCGAAGTGAATGGAAATTTAGCAATGGTAGTTAGCGTGCACAATTGTATGTTCAAGATGTTTATATACGAAGATGATGGTTACAAGGACATAAAGGAGGAGGAGGAGATATGTGGAACGTCTACTAGTTCTTCTTGCAAGAAGAATGGAAGATGGAGTGAAGTAAGTAGTATCACATTACCTTTTTGTGTGGGAAAGGATCACCGAATTAAGTTTCACTCTTTTGTAGGATCTGATGACAAGATTTTAGTAACATTATCTACTTTTGGTCTGGTGGAGAATAAGAAATGTCTGTCTATTTATTGTTACAATTGGAAGAAGGGTAATTGGATAGAAGTTGATGAAAGTGGAATCCCGCCCTCAGTTCCACAACTATGCCATTGTAGCTTTTCTACTTTTTGCGAAAGTCTTTTGTCTGTTAACAACAATAATGCTCTCTGACACCGCCCTAGCATAGGAATAAACTACTATCTAGAAACTCTATTTGCCTTCATTTCTGTGTTTGCATTATTATTATATCTTACTTCAATCGAACGAAAAAGAACTTAAATCAGAGAAGCTAATCATGAAGCACGTCGAGAATTGTTAATAGAACTAACTAATGAATATATTTAATCTACCACATGAAAATTAGGTCTTGCAAGTAAAGTAGATAGCAAACTCCAATTGATAGTAATTAAGAATAGAAAGAAGATCTTAACAAGTATAGGCACTCCATAAATATCATTTTTAGATAACCTTACAAACACCCGCAAATCGAATTCAAGAAAAAGATAATATTTAGAATCCGTTGAGCCTAGAAATCAACAAAAGTGAAACGAATCAGTAAATTATAATACCCTAAAAAAAAGTTCAAGATGGAAATTAGAAATTCTTTGGTTGTTCTTACCTATGTAACATTAGAATCAAACTTGTCTTCTTCTTCTCTCTTTCTCTAACTCTTTTGCTCTGTAAAAGAAATATAGACAACGTCAACCCTTACATTGAATGGGAGGAGAACGAAACCTTTGGAAGGTAACCAAACCATTTCTTTAGGTACTTGATTCGCTGAATCGACTGAGCATAGGAATCAACCTGTATTCTCAATAGAAATTCAAATAAGGGGAATGAAAAAGTAAAGAATAAATTATTATTACCTCAATGTCCTTCACGAGAATCTCATACTCTTGCAGTGAAAGTTCTTTTCGAAATGAAAACTCATTTTACTGTTAATATGACTTCAGCTGTTTAATTTTCCACCCTCAATTCTTATGTCTCCTTCAAATTTTGGAAACGAAAAAAATGATTGAGACAAATTTCAGGAAAATAAGATTAAAAAGATAAGGGGAAAATCCAAATTACGTTGAAAGCGTGATGGGCTAATGTAACAAGGATTGTTTTGGTCACAGATGGAAGAAAGTTGAACTATCAGAACTCTTTACTGGAGTAACCTTTAGCTTAGGGTTTAGCTAAGATGAAGAAATTGAAGAAGCTGGAAATTTGTGGAAAACTAATAAAATTTAGAATCAGATAGTAAAATTATCCAAATATATATATGATTACCTCAGAAGTTATATACTGCAACCTGGAAATTTTAAGTGCATAATATATATGGACAGAAAACATGTACTTTTGGCTCTTGGAGTTGGTTGCTACTTACGGTATTTAAACCGAAACCATCTGAATTCTACTAAGAAAACCATAAACCCTTTACACAAAATTTACCTGTTTATTCTGATTATGATTTCCATCTGCCAAATTTGAGTCCTGTTGCTGCTGATATTGAGAACTTTCAAGCAATTCTACAACTTTCTTAACAACCAAGATGAATAAATATATTAAAAAAGAACTTGTTGTAATAAAGAAACAACAACCATTGATGTAACAATAGAAAGTGGACTTCCACTTGAATCAACAACACCATAAGATCGAATTTCTCACTATCAGATTGATCAAAGTGGGTTCAACAAAAGAACGTAATGGGCGATTTTCATGTAAGGTTTTAGTAGGGTTAGGTTGTGAAGGGATTGGAGTGGGGTATATTGACGACCATTGAAGATAGATCCGATTTTGAGAGAAATATCAATAGATGGAGCAATATCAGAAAAGCAAATACTTTTTGTTGAGAAAGACATTGGTTATCTGTATCGGTTTGAAGCTGTTAAGCTTTTTAGGGTCATCTTTAAGAAATTGAAGATAAAGCAATTGAAGAAGCTGAAAATTTTAACATCTTTAAGAAATTGAAGAGCCACACAGAGATAAAGGTGAAAGTTAATGTTCTTTTCAATGGTTCGGTCAGGTAATGGAGGGTCGGGAC
>BEHA01000086.1:1432444-1444739 GCA_002897215.1 Eschscholzia californica subsp. californica | reverse complement strand
TCGAGTTAATTATCATGATTGAAACTTTATGCATTTGTATAATTTGTTTATTGTTTGTGTGTTTAGTACTCACACGTTATAAACCTTGTTATGCAGTATATACATGGAGTTTTGAGAGGATAAGGAAGTTAATTTTCTCATGAAGATTTAAGGTCGTAAAGTAGTAGACACTAAAGTATGCACTTTTTATGTGTTTCGCATCTTTGAATACAATTTAAATGTTGTTTCTTTTCATGTGTCAACATTTTGGTTTATGTTTGTGTTCACATTTTGAGATATATTTGTGTTAATGTTTGTTTGGTTAAATGGATGTGAATTATTGTTGCTTTTTGTGTGTTTGAAGGAATTATCTTGAGGTTTAGGCACTCTGCCAGTTAAAACACAAGGCAGGTTTTGGAAAAAAAAATTAAAACATTAGCGACAACAAGAACTGTAAGTAATATTACAAGAAACGGTATATAAATTGTCGGTAATAAGTAATACTGATAGTTTTTCCCTCGTTGATGTTTAAAATAAAGGAAATACACGTCGGCAAGATGCAAACTTAACGACGGTATTAAAATATAAAACCGTCGTAAATGTCCAAAACATCAGCGACAGCACGTGTAAAAACCGTTTTAACGTCGGTATTAAAATATAACTCAGTCGTTAAAGGTATTGCCGACACCACTTGTACCGACGGTTTTAACGTCGTCGGGAATACTATTGTCGACGAAATTTCTCTATTAGTGACGGCATTAAACCGTCGCTAATAAACTGTTTTTTTGTAGTGACATGCTGATTTCAATGTGTCCTACAACATCCCATTAAAAGTACGCAATGATTCAAATGACACCGGGCCATTAACAACAAGTAACAATAAACGTAAATAAAATCTTTCCCCCTCGTTTAGATTAACAAAATAAATTCTTCCTATTCAAAAACTTTTTTACCGTCTAACCCACAACTTAGATTGTTTGTCCGACACATAGTGTTGTGGAAATTCTTGATAAATGTAATTTCTTGCAATCTGATCCATCTCACACCGGAAGAAAAAAGCCATTAAAGTAGAAATTTCATTAGCAGCTCTATATTGAACGACATCTGGATTGTCCATAGGTTGGAAAACCACATGATGCATGCCAGGTAAATGCACAGCCAACCTCACAACAGATGGATATTCTTCATGTAGTAAAAAAACAAATAATCTCCATGCCGCCTCCGGTGGCGCAATATATCGAGAGTCTAGATATTGTTGAATTTCATCTGCTGCACCTACAACTATTGTAGCACGATCATCTCCTTTGAAAATATATTTGTTAATATATTTAACACACCGTACATTTGCACAAACTTCCACATCAATGTGACAATCAAATAACTTGGAAAGGTGAGGATTATAAGGAACACCATTCTTATTATCAGCAAAATGACCCCTGACGAAGAAAGCACAACCATCATTACGACGATGATATAATGGGTATCCATCTTCCCCTATAGTTGTTTAGTCGACATATTCATGGGGGTAATTTTTAGAGCATTTCCCGTTTATCATACACGGTGATGTAGGACGTCGTAGACCACATGGACAGTGTACCATATAATTTTGTACCGTATCAAAAAGTTGAGGATCGTTATCTGGATCAGGAAATTCTGTATAAATGAATTTATCAACCTGAGCAGGTGTGTGAATTTTGTCTTGTTTGTTGAAAGAAGATGAGAGCGTGCATATGAGGCAATCCACGCTTTTGAAACTCTATTGTGTAAACATGAGCGACTGCTTTTCCGAATAAACCATCCTTATTAATTATACTCATTAATTTTTTGCGCTTTAACTCAAAAACACGGGCAACCAAATCTGGTCGATCAATAGCGGTTTGATTTGGTAACAGTGCCGATGTTATCTCTGGCCATTTTGGGTTTGCAGTCATTGTTAAGAAAATATCTGGATGATTATGGTAACGTGTGATTGCCATAGAGTCCTGATATATCTCAAACAAATGCCTACTACTACCTGTGAAGGAGGATGGCAAGATAAATCGACGACCTATTTGATCGGGACGTAACCCAGCACTTGCAATATCTGCGAGACCACTATATAGTTCTGAACGCAACTGACTTTGATGAAGTCTAATATAATTTAAGCGGTTCTGCTCGGTTGAGGCCCATGCATCTACCAAAAACTCTTGGAATAAATTACCCGCCCTTAATATAGTTGAATATTCATCGGGACGTTGAAATAAGCGATAGCTGTAGAACTGCATTTGAGTGAGGCGTTTTCTGCTTGCTCGATTTAATTTTGTGTCCCACTGTTTTAGTTCGGGCTCCCATCCCAACTCCCCGTATGGAAAAAGCAAAACATAATGTAGCGGCAAATAAGCAGGATGACATTCAGATATTCTCATCAATTCAGTACTCCCATTCAAGTGCAAGATTATATCACGAGATGAAGTTACTTCAGTGCCATCTCTAGGGATTATTACAGCTATTTCTTCAGTTGTAGGTAGATTATAGCGCCGTCTGTCAGTCGATGGACTATAGTGTAAACTTACCGGTACATCTTTATCTGGGGAATTCAACTGCAGTAAAATTTTGTGAGTCTGGTCATAGATTGGTAAAAAAACATTGTGCTCCTTCAAAGTGTCCTGGATAATACGGAGAACTGAAACATCTAAATCATCATTTCTTCGACTTCGGATGCTTAAAGCAATAGATGGATCATAAATGTACAGTTGCGCATAAGACGGTTGTGTTCCTGGATCTGGTATGAGGCAACCGGTTCTGTGACGTAATTCTCCATGTATAGTGAATGAGACAGGACCTTGTCCACGTAAATTCCTGCGTTCTAAGTTGCATCCAAGACTTGTGAAAGCATTGGTCGCATTGTAGCGTCTAATATTACACCGGAATGCTCTAGATTTTGCGTCACTACCATCATAAAGGGCTTTTAACGACAATGGGGGTTCGCGCAGTTGTGGTAGTCTAATTTTCCCTTGCAAACAGCATGTCCCAAATAATGGAGTACTTGTACGAGAGTTAACTAACTTTTCATCAAACCAATGAAGTGCTTTACAATGGGGGCATCCAACGTCCATCAATCCGAGGTAATGACGTTCCAAAGGCACAGTAGGTATGATTTCCACGGACGAAGGTGTAGGTGTAATGGACGGATAGACCGTAGTAACAACCGTATTTTGAGAGCGGGTTGATGATTCACCTTCCTCGTAGGTGCTAGAACTAAACCTTCCTCGCTTAAGAACACGGCTATGCTCGTGTCTAGTGATGCCTGCCTATTAAAGTGTATACATATGGTTGCATGAGTCATGAGAGAGAACGAAATATTAATAACTGGTAGTCTAACACAAATGAAGGTATAGCAATAGCAGTTAAAAATATGACACAAAGGACCTTATCGATGTCGTGTTGCTGCAGTTTTAGCATTACATACCACATTGTTGTTTATTCTTAGAACTTTACTTAACGACACTTGTGATGCGACTTTATGATGGAAAATTATGATCTTTTTCGTAACAAAATTTAAGATAACTAAATTAAATGCAATATTGATCAAAGTTCAACATACGTAGACGCATTATTTGTTGTGGATGCATTTTAAATTGAAAGGAAATAAATTTAAAATTAATTAAATTAAGATATATTTAACTGTCATACCTCAGTCGTATTTCCCATCGCTTCTCCCTTTCGCCGACGTGTCTCATTTTCGTTCTGACGACGCATGCGTTGAGCTGCACACCGATTCTATATTGAAATTAAGTTTATTAATTAGAATGTAGGACAACTATTTGCTCGTAAACATTTGAAGTACGTACAAAAACTTACATCCAAAGAAGATGATGAATGTGTGTTAACTACATCGGGCATCTCCGATAGAAAACGCGATGCACGTTCCCTCTCACGTCTGAGGCGTTGAGCCAACGTCCGTGCCTTTTCATTGACACATATATAAGTGGTGATTACAATAAGAAATGGATGCTCGAATAAAGTGATATCGAATAACCAGTTATTACCATACATTTATTTGCTGCCTCATTCTGTTATTTGCCGCACTATTCTCAATATTCGCCAGTTGGGTAAGGGGAGGGTTACGCATTAGGTGTGCTGGTAGATGAAATCCAGGATAAAAAAAAGTTTATCCAAATACAACTGCACGAAAAATAAACAGCTTACTTCGAATATCTGACTTCGGCAAAAAGCACAACAGCAGTAAACAACAATTGTAACATTGGGAATAATGTAAACAGGTTAAAAAGCGTAATATATTAGTTTATTTATAATGATATATGGTAAATGCTCTTTTTTATGTTCATATGCGAAGTATAGCCAACCGAACAATTACCTATTTACCAAGTTAAATCACAATGTATTTAGCATGAAGATAAATATATAATTGCAACAGATATGTTGGACAATTCTTTAATTTATAAAATAAATTTATATATCCTCTGAAAATTGCACAGACTTAAATTATTAATATGATAGTTGACACTAAGGTAAACTTTAGAGGCGAACATGAATCACCCAAATTCGAAGATGACTTTACTGCACATAAATTTGGAATATGAGGCCATAAATAATTAAATAAAAAAAATATGCAAAATTGTTATCCGAAATAAAAATACATAAGAAGCAAACGACATGATGTTTATAATAAGTATTTGGAAATTTCTATAATAACTTAAATGACTGTTGTGGATAAATTCACTCCGTTGATTTTTTTTCAGCGACGAAAGCATCCATTAAATCAAGAAGAATCTTGGACTCCGTAGCGTAATTTAATTTCTCCGCTTTCATAACAACAACCTTTAAATATTTAGTATAATTATAAGTTTCTTCTTTCACTTTGAGATTGAAGATGTAATGTTTTGAAATAACACTATTGATAACGTGATTGAACTTTTCTTCATCATCTTCTTTCAAATTATACAAATTCTCTGCTGATATACCCATAACCTCCTCACCAGCTTCCTGAAACGCAATTACGTATGTAGCACCAGAACGATCTTGTAGTTTTAACTGTAGGATGTACCTGAAGTTGCATTCTTTAAATGTTTTATCACATTTGGTGCAATGCCACTGGCAGTCGTCGTTCATAATTACCTTCTTGTTGCACTGGCGGGCTCCGTCCATCAGGGGGCAAGCATTATAAGCAAAGTTTTCTGTTTTTACGGATGAAATTGTGGCAATAACAGTGATGAAGTCAGGTTTATTTGAGGTTCCAAGTTGATCGTCTTTAATTTGGGATATATGGGTGCGACGTGAACTCAATGTTCCCGAGAAATACTTAGATACCGAGACTGATGTGGTATTGCTTCCGATCGTGGCAATCCAGTGTCGCAATTCGCGGGCTTCTGGTAGTTCTGGGTCCAAAAACAACTGAGTTGATGGGACCGTTCCCACCGATTTTCCATTAAAATCGCAAATTCTTCCCCCCTTCACGGACAAAACAGGAAACACTCCAGAATCAACCATTTGATTGATCTGCTGGCCTTCCTCCTCGCAAGATTTACCCCAAAGAGTAAGTTCTACTTTAAAACCAGACTTATCCTTTAACCATACAGACCTTTTTTGCGTCCGAGTACCATCTTTCTTCTCTATAGGTTTAGTCGCATTTATGGATGAAACAACCCCAATTATATCAACAAATGAATTAGGTGGCAGAGTTTGAATCTCACCAATGGGTATGAACTTGAAATGATGTTTAGGTATACATGCATCATCCTCTGGACACTGTTCAACCCTCGAGTACTTTTCTAGGTGTAATTCGTACTCGTTTTGAAGGTGGTTGAAAGTCTTCGAAGCGGGTTTCAACATGCCGTTAGATATCAAATACACATTGTCAACTTCTATATCAGTGTAGAACTTATCAGCCACGTCATTAAAACACGTAACATGTAGTTCCTCACATTCGGAATCAAGCACATCGAACGAAAATAATTTCCCTGATCCCCGAGCATTTGCGTAGGTTATGAGCGGACCTTTTGTCGTCACTCTGACTTTCACTGTCCACCTTTTAAGGTAAGGACTCAAGTCTTTGATCTGTAACTGTTTTGAAACAGTTTCTTTCTTAACAGAATCCAACTGTTGGTTATGATCCGAAACATATTTCCTCTTCATTGTCTACATAACATTGGCTATGATTAATTATAAAATCTTAACAAGGTAACAACACTCAAGGCCATAGTTGGTTCAATCTATGAAAGAAGCATGAACTCCTTCAATCGTTGTCATTAGATGGTGTAGGTCATAAATAGACTATATGAACAAAAACTATATAACAGTAACACATATAAGAAAGAAAGTCTATAGTGATTATCAGTGATCAGAATACAAGTGACTACTGGTGTTCTAACAACATGGACAAAAGCTATATAACAATGACATATATGAGGAATGAAGTCTATATTCTTTTATCGTCCAGAATACTAAATGGAAAGGGAAGAAAATTTGAAATGATAGTAATAATTCATTTAACATTATACAACCAACATATTTATATGTAGATTATCTATAACGTGCATGATGAGATAGAGAAGCAGCCATACCTCAGCCGTAAGTTATTGCTTGATTGGTTGGTTGGATGTCGTGAAAGGTAGTACCTAAAAACATTAATTATGTTTAGTCTACAAAAAAAAATAAGTAAATAAATAACATAAAATTTGCGATTCGTACATGAGTACGTTTATTACAAAAGGAAATGAAAGGGTAGCTGATTCAAAACCCAGCAAGGGGAATTTAAGTAACAAATAGCTTATTTGGGTCTGCGAACATAATAAGGGAATATAAGTTAGAAAAAGGTTATCTGGCTCCCCGGACATAATTTTGTTTAATAGGGCGAGAAGAATCAATGACAAAGCATCGGTAGGTCATAGCATTTTCAATGTAATAGTTGACCACCAAAGCGGTGTAAGAAGACAGACATTTATAATATTATTCAGAATTAAGGGGTTAAGCGTAAAAGAAATATTAGACAACAACAATCCTTTACCGGAAATAAAAAAAACAAAAGATGATCATTCCATTTATTGATAAACAACGACATAACTAATCTGAAGGCGAAAGCAGTTCAGTAGAGTAGGTAAGTTTACGAGTCTTCACATTGCGACTTATTACTGTGTACTTCCGTAGGCACTTGTTGCAACATATCACCATGTACGTCATACTAACCCCTTTGAAGCTTCGGATATCATGACACGTTGTATGACATTTAGGGCACGGCGGCCAACGAAAGTAGTCATAAATTGGAGGTGGTCGTAGACGTTGTGGTGGAGGTACACCAAATAATGGAGACGAAGGGCGGTTAACTGATGTTGAAGATGAGGACGACATTGTAGGGGATGGCGGTCTTATAGATGGAGATGAAGCAACCGACGTCAATGGAGAGGACGACCAATTAACGGACGGTAAAGACGCGGTCTGTGTCTCACAGTCAGATGTTGTCTTGTTTCCATGGGACGTGGTGGCTTCTATCACGATACAGGGCAGTTGGTTTGAATTTTTTGTTTGTTCTTTTATAACCATTGTGGATGTGCTCCAAAATTTGTTGGCGGTGAAGCCCAAGGTAGCAATACCTCTACATCAAACATTAAGAGTGTTTGTAAGAAATTTGCTGGCAATTTCGGGAGAAAAAGTAAGAGGGATACATCTATGGCCTGGGAAGGTATGGTTCGGACACTGTGTTGGTGTAGCATGAAAATTTAACAGAAGAAGAAACATTCACTAAACCGGACAATATAATAGGGAAAAAGGTATAAACGACGAACTTACCTATTGTAGCTGGAATAAAACAATTACGATTCCAAAGGCTGACAGCGGCCTGTTACAGTGCAAGAATAAATAATCAGCAAACTCCCTGGATATTTTTTGACTATGTGACACTATTTATCGAGGGATATGAACCTCCAAACATAATGTGTACTGTCATTCTTACGAAGTCAAATGCACACGCAAATATTCCAAAAGACTCTTCCCTAAACCTAATGGACTCTGTAACAACCTGACCAAATGGACCCAAAATCTACCTGAATTCAGTCATTCAGATGAGAAACACTAAATCTAGGAAAAAAGTAAACACTAAATCTAGGAACTCTTTAAACCAATTAATACTTATCCTTTTAAACAAAGAGAAAAAAAATCAAACTGGGTTCTGGTTGCTACATGCTCACTTATTCCTAATCAGATTCACATCAGAAACACTAAGAGTGTCAACTTACGTAAGCTAAAAGGTATGGCATTGAGCCGGGGTTCCTGGTCACTTCATGGTGAAGTTCGGATAAATTATGATAAAGCAAAATGGATGACTTATAAGAATTCATTAGTACTGCAAATCCCCAGGGCGATGTTGACGAATTGATATGTATGAAACGTGTATTAAAATCTCACACATATAAACATTACAACATTCACAAAAAATCCTCCAATACCCAAAAGGTCATGGATTGAGCTGGTATTAGGAGAAAGTAGCTCACCTTCTTGTACTACTTTTATGTACGATTATAGTTAGTGTGTTTTATTTTATATCTAATATGTTTCGGTTATATATATATATATAAGAAATATCGAAACATGGGAGAGCAATTTAATTTCAGGAATATACCTGCTCACAGAGGGTTCCAAGTCTCCCTAGCGCCAACCTCACCTCGTGAAACAGCAGCAGTCTCAACCTATAAAAATCATGTAACAACATCAATAAAACTATGTAAAGAAATAACGATTTGCCGAAACTCCATGATCCAATCAAGTCCTCGATCCTCCACGAAAAATAACATTTATGCATACAGAATAAGTAATATTCATTTCCATTAAATAAGAATTCCATGGCTAAAGTATCTACCACACTACCAATCAATCAAACAAACTAATCAAAGACACATCTTCAAAAAAGAAACTAAATAAAGACACACAAACAGACACACATACCTATATATATATATTATGAAACAAACATGAAACTAAAAAAGAATAAGCGAAGATATTCATCCCCATTACCTGTTGAGGAGTTGATGAACAGATTGTATTTCAGTCTAACAAACAAAAATAACAGGAAATATTCAACACCTTCAATTTAAAACACTCCATTAACTGATACGGTCTATAATTTAGTGCAGATGAAACCCTAACGCCTATCTATGAAAATTAAGAAAAAAAAAGATTTAGGTTTGTTTTCACCAGCAATTTAAAAAGAAAATTAAAACCTATTACTGAAAGTCAAAGGCTGGATCTTCCCCCATCAATTTCTTCAGCCAAAAGGCAAAAGAAAAGAAAGCTAAGGTCTCAAGCTCCATGGGTGCAAAGGTTCCTGGCAATAGGTCTGTAGCCATCTTTATCTGATCTGGTCTTAACTTCTAACTCTTCATTGTTGAAACATTTGTTGCTTTTTGTAGCTCTATTTGGTGTTTTTACACTCACTACTTGACTTGCATTAGTTGACTCATTTGTCGTCACTGTCTCACTGTGAACTCACTTGGTTCTCGGCATCACGCCATTACGTATTAATACAATTATCCATTAATGACAGTCTTGTTGTTTTACTATTCTCTTTTAGATTGGTTAGTTTACTTTATTCTTTGCTGTATTAGTTCTTAGATATTAAATTCAGCTTCATTTTAAGTAGCAGGAATTGTCTATTACATTGTATACAGAATGGGTAACGATTCTTCGGTATTCATGTTTTGAAACTCAAAATACCGATCATATTACAATCCGATCATATTACAATTAAATTACTTACTGCCCTTTGTATATAGTTTATTATTATTATTTCTGCCTGTTGAACCACATCAATAGTCTAACATTCACAACATTCACACATATAAACATTATAACATTCACACAGACATTTAAACAAACATGTAGTGTTCAGAAATCAATGGAACATGTATTTTAACCAAAATGATTCAAACAACCAAAAATTTAATGATAAAGAAAAAAATAAACTAAACTTGAAATTAGGATGACTGAACATAACCCTCACCTTGCCTCCTTCTGCCTATCAAATTCTGATCCGGTGGTTTTTTATGAAGAATACTGACGCCACAGTGGTTTTTATAGAGGGAATCGAGAAGAGACATGCCGGAAAGATATGACTGTCCGTGAGAAGGGATAAGCTGAATCGAGAAGAGACATGCCCCCATAGTAACTCCATCTAGTGGTTTTCTCTTCCTTCCCCAAAGCTGCCATCAAAACCTTAAGCACGGGGAGAGAAAGTACTGAAAAGATGTGTCCCGTGAAAAAAAGAATCCAGCATTGAGAAGGTGCGTCCGGTGGCTATAGGCGCCCCACTTGATGATATACTAATATTGATCCAAAGGTTTATATCAATGGTGATGTGGCACGGACGGCCGGATTTATCCGGGGGTTTGTCCCAGTCAGCACCCATCCACCTGTTTTATTATATAGATATATATATATATATATATTATAGTTAGGGGTTGTTTAGTAATTTGCCCTTCAAGGGCCTTTTAGTCTTTTATGTTACTATATATTTGTTCCTTGTAAAACCTAGTTTCACTAATGAAAACCCTTGCCTCCATTAGAGTGTTTCTTTCATCTTCTTCCCTTTGAATATTCTTATTGTCTTCAACATGGTATTAGAGCCTTTAAGATTTGAAGATCTAGGTTGGTAATATCAACTTCAAAGCGGTCATGGTAGGTTAGTGGTGATTATTGGCGATTTTGGTTTTAGAAAGAGGGGGCGATTTTGGATTTTGGCTTTAGAAAGGAACGAAGTTGGTGGTTTGGAATTAAATTGGCACTTTTCGTTTGGAGGTTTGGAATTAAATTGGCACATTTGAATTGACCATTTTGAATGGTGTTGTAGTGGTTTGGAATTAATTGTTGGGTGGTTTGGTTTAGAGATTTGGAATTAATTGGCAGTATTGAAGGTACTCTGGTTTGGTTTGGAATTAATTTCAGTTTTGAAGGTATTGTGGTTTGGAATTAATTTGTTGGGCGTTTTATTTGGGGGATTTGGAAATTATTGGCGGGTTTGAAGGGGGATTTTCTCTTCGTTTTTGCTATTCTCGTTGCGGATCTGGTATTGCTATTTCACACTTCTTCTTCTTATTTGTATTTCTTTAGCTAATTTGTTTGGTGGTGTTATTTGCTTGGTTATATTTGGTATTGAATTAAATTGAAAAATGGAGGGTGGAAAAGATGATTCATTACAAGCTATTAGTGTAAGGTTGAATGGTAAAAATTACTCATATTGGAGTTTTTTGATGAAAAATTTTTTGAAAGGAAAATATTTGTGGGATTACATTGATGGTACTGTTGCTCAACCAATTGATAGATCGAAAGAAAATTTTGCTGAGTTATCTAGGGTTTGGGAAGCAAACAATTCGAAAATCATTACTTGGATTAATAACTCAGTAGATAACACTATTGGATATCAGTTGGCGAAATTTCAAACTTGTCGTGAGATGTGGTTTTACTTAGCCGATATGTTCCAACAGTCGAATTTTGCAACACAGTATAAGTTAGAAGCTGATATTAGAAATATGGAACAAAAAGATAAGAGTATTCAAGAATTTCACGCTGCAATGACTGATCTTTGGGATCAGTTAGCTCTTACAGAATCTGAAGAGTTGCAGGCTTGTCCTCCTTATATTGCTCGTAGGGAGGAAGGTCGTTTGGTTCAGTTTTTGATGGCTTTGCGTAGTGATTTTGAATCAATTCGTAGTACAATTTTGCATAGTAAACCACTTCCCTCCATTGCTAAAGTTGTTAATGAGCTTATGGCTGAAGAGACATGTCTCAAGTACCAAGCAAGGAAAGGCATTATTCAAACACCTACTGAAACAGTGTTAGCTGTTCATTCGAAGCCAAATCAGAATCATCAGAACAAACCTCATACAAAAGTTGCTATGGACGAATGCAACTTCTGTAAGCAAAAGGGTCATTGGAAGGCTCAATGCCCCAAGTTAATGAACAAGTCGCAACATAATCAAAGACCTCAAAAGCCTTTTCAGTATAACACCGCAGCAGTTATACAGCCATCTGACTCGTCTGGTTCTAGTGGTTCATCTTCCTCTGTGCCCAAAACTGATAATGTGGTTGATCAATTTCAAATGTTTCAGAAATTTCTTGCTATGCAGCCACATGCCATGTCCACCTCTGCTCCGCAAGGCCCATTAGCTCCTAAGCCTTCTAGTACTCCATTAGACTCAATCTCAGATCAGTTTCAGAGATTCTTAGCCATGCAACCTCATGCCTTGTCCTCTTCTGAAGGTTTGTCTTCTCTTATTTCTTCGTCAGGTATGCCTTCTTCAGTTTGGATTTTAGATTCTGGCGCCTCTCG
>BEHA01000086.1:1380732-1428314 GCA_002897215.1 Eschscholzia californica subsp. californica | reverse complement strand
CGCTGAGCTAATGACCGTGCCTTTTAAATGAAACATATATAAGCAGTGATCACTTTAACAAAGGGTTACATTGATAAAGTAATACCCAAGAAATTTTTATTTTTGGCCTTACTGTGTTCTCTGTCGCAATATTCTCAATGTTCGCCATTTTCCTACGGGGATAGTTTTGCATTAGGTGTGATGGTTGACGTGCTTCAAAAAAGAGAGTTGAACGAAATGTAACTGCAAGAAAAATAGACATATTACTTCGAATGCATAATGATGGGCCTAAAAGGTTACCCTAAAAGGTCTCCACCCGCAAGTATATGGGCGTCAAGTAATAGTTCCGGTAAGACCCGTTCGTTCCTCAGAGGCTAAGTTAAACTAAATTCTAACCTTAAAACTATTGAGATTTAAAAATGGTTTTATGGTGGTAAATAAAAATAAAATCTAAAACTCAAAAATAAATAAAGAAATAAGTCGGTATTCAGAAAAAGGGAACCTAGGGTTTTCGAATCCGTCTTCCTAACAATTCTAACGACAATTTAATTTTGATCTAATTAGATAGTTCTTTATATAACTCAGGTTTTAGTCCATGAACGGTCTAAAAACCCGGAAGATATTATCGTTAAAATAGTAAAAACTTTATTAAATTTATCGAGAAAATAATTATTATGACTTCATCTAAAACCCTAGATAGAAAAGATTTAGCTACTCATGCTAGAAACGATAAATGTTTGAATTAGTATAAGAAAAAGAAGAAAGAAACTTAACTTTTCTGCGATTTTCCCACCAAACAGAGCCTAAGGAAGTGATTTCCTTCTGATTTTCAGAGAATTCTGCCAAACGCACCCCTAGGGAAAACGATTTTCTCGTCTTCCCGGAAATATTTTCCTCTCTGAGAAAATTATTTTCTCACCTTCCTTAACTCTCTTTCTCTCTCTAAACTTTCTGTTTTCTCTCTCTATTCTTAATCTCTTTGTATAATCCTTCTCTCTCACAAATAAAGATAATACAAGAATGAAAAGAAACAAATCGAAAACAAATTTCTTCAAACTCCAATATTCATTAATGGTGGTTCTGTCTCTCTCTCTTTCTACAATCTCTGTCTCTCTCTCTCTGTTTTCAACCTCTTTCTCACTACGAAAATAGAAAACAAAAAGGAAAAGAAGAATCAAATAAGAAAACCGAGATGATGATCTTTCTCTCTCTCTCTCTCTCTCTCTCTCTCTCTCTCTCTAACCCGTGAGCTATTTCCCTCTCAAAACTGTTCTATTAAGTCTCCATTTCAAAACGTGATTCACTTCTCTCTCTCTCTACTGTTCTCTTCTATATAACTCCTTCTCTGTTTTTCTAAAAAAACCCGATACCAACTCCCCTCTCTCAGCCGAATTCTTCTATTCTTTATAGACCCGGCTCTCCTTCTCTCCTCCTTTGTTTCTGATTTGATTTTGAATCGAATCCCATCCTTCTCTCTCGGGTTTCTCTCTCTAAATCTTTTCTGTTTCCGGATTAGAGAACCATCTTTTATTTACCAAAACAGTTTAAGAAGATAAGAGAGAAGGAAGATTTCGAATCATCTGGTATGCGCGGTTGAAGACCAAGCTTTTCTGTTGCGCGGACAATGGATTTCTGTACGATGCAGTGGGACGACCGTTGATCTGTTCGGTTGTGATTCCTATCCGTCAGATGTCGAGAATACAGGGTAATCTCATGCACGCAGTTGCACCAAATCGAGGACCCCTGGAACTCCTGAAGTACCACCGTGTGTGCCCGAAAGTAACCCGAATCCATCTGAGCCGTCAGTTTTGCTTCCCATCTGCATGCCACGTGTCTCTACTGGCTCTTTGTTTCATTTCAGTCAACTGACTTTGACCAAAGCTTTGACTAGGTCTATTTTGCTCTCCCGAACTCCGATTTGACTTCAGCTTTCGCGTACGGGTCAGTCTTGAACCCTACTTTTATCCGAGCATCAAAAATTGCCAAATCACCAGACTACCATAATTACCAAAATGCCCCTGGGTTTGTCTTTCTCTTAATTTTATCCGTTTTTCGCATTGAACTCCGTGAAAGATACCTGGGGAAGAGAAACACGCAATTCATCATAATAATTGCTCAGACTGGACTAACTAACCCAAGTTAAGAGATTCAGATGGGACAATTTCATGTCTCATCAAACATCCCCAAACTTAGATTTTGCTAGTCCTCGAGCAAAACAGAAAAATAAAACTAAACCCATTTCACCACTTTCGTAGGGAAACACGATTGCACTTAGCACGTGCAACAAGCCGTTAAACCTCTAGGTTACCCAAGAGGACGAGTTTTGTCTCGTGAGGGTTTGCAGTGAATATACCCACAAAATTCAAAGATCAAAAATGCAAAAGGGTCTAAATATGATGTGGACTAAAAATGTTCCTCCGGTAGATTTTCTAAAGTTAATAGAAATGAAATCCAAATCAATCGAACCATACAAACGCTAAAAATCTTTTCACTAGTAATCAAGACTCGAAGTGCACGTGACCAGCCAATGTAAGTATCATTTCCGTTCTGAAAAGACAACCCCTCGATTACTTTCTCAATAAATTTCGCCTCGACTACAGCCTCACGGTCATACACTCAAAAATCAAAGTCACTCAAGAATGGTTCACTCTATGTGTTGGTATGAATATGAAGGAAAACTCAACACATGAAAAAGACGGACTAAAATTTTGTGGACGACTGATCTCAAAGAAGGAAACAACCACTAATATGGAATGGGGAAGCTAACCAACTCTTCTCACCTGATCTACTATCTAACAATGCTTCCTAGAGGTAGATAGACACTAATGAGGATCTGACTAGAACTCCTGAGAACTCGACGTCTTCAAATCTTCAAGAACTACTTCAAGGAGTAAACACTCAAACAAAACTACATAAACACTTTTTTTCTTTCATTTTCATTTTTTTTTTTTTTGAATACTGACTCTGGTAATAAAACTCAAGATACATAACATATATACTTTCTTCACATTATTCTTTCCTTGGATAAAATTATATTAACTTTGCTTCATGCCTTATTCTCAGGGTTCTAAATGATGAATTTCCTATCTTCATATAGTTGACACTGTTTTCAAGTTTCTCAGACTACAAGAGAAGGTTTGCTTCCTGATGACATCCCTAGTGGTTGTAAAATTTGAACTCATGAGATCAACTGAGTTCTAATGAATATTGCGAGGAGTAGCTCTTCATTCTACTCAGAATTAGCTCAGAAGAGATCACTCAAAACAAAAAGAAAGGCTCAGAATCTCACATGGGTTAAGTCTCCACTAATGATCGATTAAGTTCTCTCAGAAAAGTCAACTCTTCACCTATCTAACACTCACATGGCTAGTGCACAGACAACTTCAAGACTCGAAATTCGTGGAAAAACCTTTAGCAAAAGCATAGTACAACCAACTAGACTCTATAACTATTAACAAGCAAAAACAACTAGACTCACGTTTCCAATCCAAAAATTAAAAATTTTGAACCCTTTTGAATTTTTGAATAAGGACTAAAAATTCAATCCCCCATCCCCAAACTTAAACCGAACATTGTCCTCAATGTTCTGAAGACTATGCAAAATAACAGGATTAGGGAAAAGATGTTACCAGATTCAGAAGTCCTATGCATGGGTTGCCTCCCAGAAAGCGCTAAGTTTAACGTCTTCAGCCAGACGATACAGATGAGTCAACAAACTTTAAGAACAGCTCCATAAACCAATAGACGAAACATCTGTGGATCTACCCAAGACACGGAGCGTTTAGTGAAGGATAGTCTCACATTTGTGTAAATATGTTGTAGTACCCGTGAGACTATCGTGATCGGGTAAGAATCCCCAAACTTAGACGACAATAAAGTCGTTAAGTTTGGCCATGGACCAGAAAGAGTATAGTCCTGGTAGAAAGGATCTAGGTAGGGATGAGAAACCAAGTGAGGTATTGCACAATCTTTTAAACATGCTCCCGAGGGATATGACACAAGAGGATCTAGAGGACTATCAAAGACACCCAGAGTTAAACAAGGGGTTTCTAAAACAGGTACACGGAGTTCTTCCAAAGGAATCACTCGGTTACCAAACTCAAACTCTACCAAAGTTGGTTCAGATAAACCCTCTATAATCTGTTATATTATGATGTCATTAGTGTCCTTAAAGAACTCTAGGTCCTTGACTAAGTCAAGCGTGTCATCATTCTCATTTACTAGATTGAGCAGCCAAGATTCATCATTATCTTTTATGGTGGGTCCATAGCTCAGTGGTAGAGCATTTGACTCATACGATGGAAGTGGTGACTCTAAGGTTGGCAAAGTAATAGGCTCAGACACCAACAAGGAGGTAGACTTTGACATGTTATCTATCTCATTAATACTACCCTCCTCATCTAAGCATAAAAGTGTCAATAGAGTTTCTAAAGGATCTCTCGACTGAGTTGTTGGTAATGCATCTTGAACTAATAATTCTACCAAGTTCAACCCACTGAACTCATCTATGTCATCAGGGTGAAGTCCCACATAAAAAATATTCATCTCCACCGTCATATTTCCAAATGACAATCTCAAAAGACCACTTCTACAGTATATGACAGCATCTGAAATGGTCGACCCAAAATGACAGGGATTTGACTCTTGGTATCATGAATGGGTTCAGTATCTAAGATGATGAAATCTACAGGAAAGATAAACTCGCCAACTTTTATCAAAACATCCTCTACTATGCCACGTGGTCGTCTCACAGACCGGTCTGCCAACTGAAGGACTACAGAAGTGGGTTTTATTTCTCCCAAACCTAATTGTAAGTACACCGAGTAAGGAAGAAGATTGACACTGGCACCTAGATCTAACAGAGCTCGTTCAATCTTATGGTTCCCTATAGTGCAAGGTAATGTAGGGCTTCCTGGATCTTTGTACTTAGGTGGGAGGTTTTGTTGGATAATAGAACTCACTTGTTGAGTCAAGAAGACCTTTTTATGCACATTCATCTTACGCTTTCTAGTACATAGGTCCTTAAGGAACTTAGCGTAAGCTGGGATCTTTTTAATTGCATCTAGTAATGGAATGTTAATATTGACTTGTTTAAATATTTCCATTATCTCGTCGAACTGAGACTTCTTCTTTCGCTCTACTAAACGTTGAGGATATGGAGCTATAGGAATGTAAGGCTCAGTAACTACAGGTGGTTCCTCAGACTCAGGAGCCTTCTCGGACTCATCACTAGAGACTCTGGTTGGCATAGAAGAGGGTTCATGATCTCTTTCACTATCTTCGGGAACTCCTACCTTATTATCAACTACCCTACCACTTCTAAGGGTGGTTACTGCATTGGCTTGACCCATTTGTTGTTTACCTAAAGTACCTTTTGGGTTTTGCTCCGTTTGACTAGGAAAATCACTCTTTTCTCTCTGGCTTAGGGCATCTAGCTTGATTTCCAAACGAGTTATAGACTGGCTGGTCATTTGCATAAACTCAATTTGGGTCTTAGCTAGTTGATTTAGGGTTTCCTTCAAGGAGTCATTTTCTGGAGAAGGGTATTGGGTACTAGGTTGACCATATGGATTCCTGGGAGCATTAAACCCAGGAGGGTTCATCGAACTACTAGGCTGTCCCTGATTTTGACCCTTGGACCAGGAGAAATTGGGATGATTTCTCCATCCTGGATTATATATGTTAGAATAAGGGTCATACTTTTGATGATTGTCTTGCCTAGAGTTTTGGTAAAGAACATAAGCTTGTTCTTTTTCAGCAGAACTAAGAAATAGGGTACATTTGTTCCCTATATGAGAAGGGTCTCCACAGACGGAGCACGGATAAGAGGTGGATTCATTTCCAACACTCATGACCTGAGTGGGATCCTCCCTGAATGCTTTAGGCTGACCAAGCTCTAGGGCTTCTATTCTTCTAGCCATGGCGGCGAGTGTAAGTTCTGACTTATCAACTCTATAGATGCCACCTTTATTTGGAGTAGGATTTGCCCTAGTAGGAGGTCCTCTAGAAGTTTCCCATTGATGGGATTTCTCAGCTAGATCTTCTAGAAAAGCCATGCAATCATCGGCGGATTTATAAGTAAAACCGCCACCACAGAATGATTCTACCATGGATGTAGTTGGGTAATCTAGTCCTTCATAGAGAATCTGGACTAGTCTTATCTTTTCAAAACCATGGTGTGGACACTGTAGTAAGATTTCTTTAAATCTCTCAAGATATTTATAGAGAGATTCTCCTTCTTGCTGCACAAAACTGTTAAGACTTTGCCTTAAAGAGGTAGTTTTGTGTTTCTGGAAGAATTTCAGAAGGAATGCACTGCTCAATTCTTCCCATGTAGTAATGGAATGAGGTTGTAAGGCATACAACCAAGATTTTGCTTTCTCCTTCAGTGAGAAAGGGAACAACCTAAGTCTCAATATTTCGTCAGGCATATTGGGGAAATTCATAGTCCCACAAATTTCTTCGAAATCCCTAACATGGTAGTAGGGATTCTCGTTCTCAACCCCACGGAAAACAGGGAGCATTTGAATAGTGCTCGGTTTCAACTCGAATTGAGTCGTGCATTGGGGTAACTGTATGCATGACGGTTGACATGTTCTAGTGGGATTCATGTAATCCCTGAGTGTCATAGGCTGATTTCCATCCCTGGCTTGGTTTAGATTTTCACCCATAGCGTCACTCAAAGAGAGATTTGCTAAAAGATTACTTAAATGTGCTTCTCTACTGATGAAACAACCTCTCTTATCACGATATCTATTGGGCATAAACTAGAGCCCAATGACAAGGATATTCGAACCAAACAATCACTACGAGGAACCTATAGAAAAGCAAACACAATCAGTCTGACTCCACCAAGCAACCTAAACAAAATCTAGACAATAGACAGGTTTGTCAGATTCACCCTACAAATCTAGACAGCTCCTACTTCGTAACGAAGCTTGAACTATAATGTTTATGAGGGTTACTCCGTCCAAGTACTACGATCAAACAACTCCTGGAGACGACCAATGATAAACGTTGTGATAGCCGTCCAACCTGGTAACGTTTCCTCTTCTCGAGGCGACCTTATAAAGAGTTGAATGAACTTTCCCTTTAGGAATGCCCAAATAAATATTAAGTCCCTGAATCGTTTCAAAGATCCTATGAGCTCGAGATCTTAGGGGCTAATGTCTAAATCAGATTTTAGCTTTTTAGGTGAGGTTTAGGATAGTGAATGTTGTTGCCTATGTGGGCAAGAGAACGGTGACGAAATCTGTTTCTTATCTTGTAAATGGGTTAGTGCCCTTACTAGAATGATTACACTAACAGTTCGATCAAAGCAATTAGGCACACGAATTCACACAAATACCCACTGACAGGAGATTCGTGGGTGATCAAGAGATTTACCTCCCGTTCAAGACGGGCGATGACCTTTGTAGATGACCCGTGAGTGCTTTGTAGATGACCCGCGAGTGTTCCTACCCGAGGCTTCGTTTTGGTTTTCGGTTACAATTTAATTAAGCCCTCCAATTTAGGGTCAAAACTTAAAAAAATAAAAAAAATAAAACTAGAAAGTCTAAAAGTCTCTCTCTCACCAAAAAACTAAAATAAAAAATAAAAATAACAACAAATGTAAATTCTTCTTTTTGAGCTCCTCTCCTTGTTGCGCCTTCTCCTTTGCTCCTTAGTGTTTTTTCTACACCAAAAACGGAAAAGCAAGTAAAAGTGTCCAAAAATAAAAACTTACCAAAAATAGAAATAAAATTAGATTAAATTTAAACTAAGTCCCCGGCAGCGGCGCCAAAAACTTGATGGGCCTAAAAGGTTACCCTAAAAGGTCTCCACCCGCAAGTATACGGGCGTCAAGTAATAGTTCCGGTAAGACCGGTTCGTTCCTCAGAGACTAAGTTAAACTAAATTCTAATCTTAAAACTATTGAGATTTAAAAATGGTTTTATGGTGGTAAAATAAAAATAAAATCTAAAACTCAAAAATAAATAAAGAAATAAGTCGGTATTCAGAAAAAGGGAACCTAGGGTTTTCGAATCCGTCTTCCTAACAATTCTAACGACAATTTAATTTTGATCTAATTAGATAGTTCTCTATATAACTCAGGTTTTAGTCCATGAACGGTCTAAAAACCCGGAAGATATTATGGTTAAAATAGTAAAAACTTTAATAAATTTATCGAGAAAATAATTATTATGACTTCATCTAAAACCCTAGATAGAAAAGATTTAGCTACTCATGCTAGAAACGATAAATGTTTGAATTAGTATAAGAAAAAGAAGAAAGAAACTTAACTTTTCTGTGATTTTCCCACCAAACAGATCCTTCTGATTTTCAGAGAATTCTGCCAAACGCACCCCTAGGGAAAACGATTTTCTCGTCTTCCCGGAAATATTTTCCTCTCTGAGAAAATTATTTTCTCACCTTCCTTAACTCTCTTTCTCTCTCTAAACTTTCTGTTTTCTCTCTCTATTCTTAATCTCTTTGTATAATCCTTCTCTCTCACAAATAAAGATAATACAAGAATCAAAAGAAACAAATCGAAAACAAATTTCTTTAAACTCCAATATTCATTAATAGTGGTTCTGTCTCTCTCTCTCTCTCTACAATCTCTGTCTCTCTCTCTCTGTTTTCAACCTCTTTCTCATTAAGAAAATAGAAAACAAAAAGGAAAAGAAGAATCAAATAAGAAAACCGAGATGATGATCTCTCTCTCTCTCTCTAACCCGTGAGCTATCTCCCTCTTTGTTCTGTTCTATCAACTCTCCATTTCAAAACGTGATTCACTTCTCTCTCTCTACTATTCTCTTATATATAACTCCTTCTCTGTTTTTCTAAAAAAACCGATACCAACTCCCCTCTCTCAGCTGAACTCTTCTGTTCTTTATAGACCCGACTCTCCTTCTCTTCTCCTTTGTTTCTGATTTGATTTTGAATCGAATCCCATCCTTCTCTCTCGGGTTTCTCTCTCTAAATCTTTTCTGTTTTCGGATTAGAGAACCATCTTTTATTTACCAAAACAGTTTAAGAAGATAAGAGAGAAGGAAGATTTCGAATCATCTGGTATGCGCGGTTCAAGACCAAGCTTTTCTATTGCGCGGACCATGGATTTCTGTACGATGCAGTGGGACGATTGTTGATCTGTTCGGTTGTGATTCCTATCTGTGAGATGTCGAGAATACAGGGTAATCTCATGCACGCAGTTGCACCGAATCGAGGACCCCTGGAACTCCTGAAGTACCACCGTGTGTGCCCGAAAGTAACCCGAATCCATCTGAGCCGTCAGTTTTGCTTCCCATCTGCACGCCACGTGTCTCTACTGGCTCTTTGTTTCATTTCAGTCAACTGAATTTGACCAAAGCTTTGACTAGGTCTATTTTGCTCTCCCGAACTCCGATTTGACTTCAGCTTTCGCGTACGGGTCAGTCTTGAACCCTACTTTTATTCGAGCATCAAAAATTGCCAAATCACCAGACTACCATAATTACCAAAATGCCCCTGGGTTTGTCTTTCTCTTAATTTTATCCGTTTTTCGCACTGAACTCCGTAAAAGATACCTGGGAAAGAGAAACACGTAATTAATCATAATAATTGCTCAGAATGGACTAACTAACCCAAGTTAAGAGATTCAGATGGGACAGTTTCATGTCTCATCACATAACCTTGGAAAGAGGCATACCATTAGTAAAAAAACAACTGTTACATTGATGAAAATGTAGTAACGCTAAAAATCGTAACATGTTAGTTAATTTATAAGTATATTAGATAAACTATCATTTTGATGTTGATATGGAAAATTAAGTGAGCACAACAACTATCCATTTTGTTTGTTACATCACAATGTATTAATCGTGAAGGTAAAGATTTAATTACAACAGATATGTTGCCCGAATTGAAAACTGCATTGTCTTAAATTATCAAAAGGATAATTCAGGCGAAGGTAAATTTTAAAGTCGAACATCAATGGATAATGCAGATTCCTTACTTAATTTAATGAAACAATTACAAAATAATTATCCAAAAAAACTACCAAAAGGAACAAACGACAAGATGTTTATAATAATAAATAAATTGCAAATTTCTATAATAACTCAAACAACCACTACTATTAAATTCATTCTGCAGTTTTTTTTGTCTGCAACGATAGCATCCATCGAATCAAGAAGAAACTTAGCCTCCGTAGCATAATTTAATTTGTCCGCTTTTACAACTACTACCTTTAAATGTTTATTGTAATTGCAAGTTTCTTCTTTCACTTTGAGATTCATGATGTTATGTTTTGAAATAACACTATTGATAGTGTCATTGAACTTTTCTTCATCATCTTCCTTCAAATTATATAAAGCTTCTGTTGATATACCCACTATCTCCTCACCAGCTTCCTGAAATGCAGTTGCATATGTAACACTAGAACAATCTTGTAGTTTTAACTGTAGGATATACCTGTAGTTGCAATCAGCAAATGTTTGATCACATTTGGCGCAATGCCACATTCTTGTTGAAATGACGGCCTCCATCCATTAAGGGGCAAGCATTATAGTCAAATTTGTCAGTTTTGATAGATGAAATTGTGACACTCACAGTGATGAAGTCGGGTTTATCAGAGGTTCCAAGTTGATCGCCTTCAATTTTGGATATATGGGTACGACGTGAATTAAATGTCCCTGAGAAATACTTAGACATTGAGATTGAAGTAGCATTGTTTCCTGTCGTGGCAACCCAATTTTGTAATTCGCGCGTCTCTGGAAGATCTGGGTCCACAAACAACTGACTTGATGGGAGCATTCCCACAGATATTCCATTGAAATCACAAATCCTTCCCGACTTCACGAACAAAACAGGAAACACTCCAGAATCAACAATGCGATGAATCTTTTGCCCTTCCTCCTCGCAGCAATTACCCCAAAGGGTAAGTTCTACATTATAGCCAGACGTATCTTTTAACTATATAGCATTTTTTTGCGTCTGAGTACCATCCTTCTTCGTTACAGGTTCAGTCGGATTTATGGATGAAACAACCCCAATTATATCAACAAATGAATTGGGTCACAGAGTTTCAATCTCACTAATGAGTATGAACTTGAAATGATGTCTAGGTATAGATGCATCATCCTCTAGACACTTTTGAACCTTCGAGTACTTTTCTAGCTGTAACTCGTAATCCTGTTGAAGGTGATTAAAAGTCTTCGAAGCGGGTTTCGACATACCATTAGATATTAAATACACCCCATCAACTTCTATATTAGTGTAGAACTTATCGACCACATCGTTAAAACACGTAACATGTAGTTCCCCACATCCAACATCAAGCACACTGAACGAAAATACTTTCCCTGTTCCCCGCGCATTTGCGTAGGTGAGCGGACCTTTTGTTGTTACTCTAACTTTCACTGTCCACCTTTTTAGGTAAGGACTCAAGTCTTTGATGTGTAACTCTTTTGAAGGAGTTCCTTTCTTAATAGAATCCCACTCTTGGTTATGTTCCGAAACATATTTCCTCTTCATTGTCTACATAATATTAGCAATGATTATTATAAAATGTAAGCAGCGGTAATGTCACTCAAACTCCTAGTGTGCTAAATGTCTAAAAAAATGTGAAACCCTATAATTGTTCCGACTAAGATGATGTAAGTTATAAATAAAGGGTATTAATAAAATGTATATAACAGCGACACATATGACCAAAAAAGCTATAGTGATTACCAGTCACAACAATCAAAGTGAATATTGAGGTTGTTGTAACCGAGTCCATGATTATTTTTTGTTCGTTCATAAAACAACATGGAAAGGGCTGAACATTTGAAATGATAGTAATAATTCGGTATTAGTCGCAACAATCTAAGTGAATATTAGGGTTATTGTGAAAGAGTAAATGAATAGTTTTTGTTCGTTCAGAAAACTACATGGAAGGGATGAACATTTGAAATGATAATAATAATTCATCAAACAAATCCAACATATTTATATACAGATTATCGACAACATGCATGATGAAAGAGAAAATCAGTCATACCTCAACCCTTGTAAAAGGTAGTTCCTAACAATATCAACTTTGTTTATTCTACAGAAAAGAATAAGTACATAGATAACATAAAGTTAGTGATTTGTACACGAGTAGCAAGCACAATATCTAGGTAGGGGAATATAATTAACACAATGTTACTGGGTTTACGAACGTAAATTTGTTACTTAGGTTTGATGATTGTGATTGTCAACAATCTCATACGGTATATGCAAACAATGACAAAACATTGGTAGGTGATTGTATTTTCAATGTAATAGTTGATAACTAAGAGTTTTAAAAAGGCAAACACATAATTATATAATTGAAAATAAAGGGCGTAAACGTAAAAGAATTTTTAGATAACAACAATATTTTGTTTAAAAATACAAACACATATGATTATTATTCCATTTATTGAAAAAAACATCATAACTAATCTGAAGGCGAAAGTGGTTTATTAGAGTAGGTAAGTTTATGAGTCTTCACATTCCGACTTATTATGGTATACTTCTTTTGACATTGTTTGCAACATATCACCATGTACATCAGACTAACCCCCTTTGAAGCTTCGGATATCATGACAAAAGGTATGACATTTGGGGCAAGGCGGCAACCGAAAGTAGTCATAAGTTTGAGGTGGCCGCAGACATTGTGGTGGAGTTATACTAAATAGTGGAGATGAAGGGCGGTTTACTGATGATGAAGATGAGGACGTAAATGTAGGGGATGGCAGCCTAATGGACGGCGAAGAAGTAACCGATGTCAAATGTGAGGACGACCAATGGACAGACGGTAAAGACGCGACCTGTGTCTCAAACTCATCTGCTTTCCTCTTTCCATGGCACGTGTTGCTTTCTTTGGCAATACAGGGTCGCTTGTATGTTTATCTGTTCTTTCGAAACCATTGTGGACGTGCCAAAAAAATTGTTGTAGGAGTACCCCAAAAGTACCAATACATCTACATCAAACATAAAGAGGTTTTGTAAGAACTTTATGTGTCACGTTGCACTTTACGAGAGAAGATGTATAAAACACATCTATGGTCTAGAAAGGTACGATTTGGACAGTAATTTGGTGTGGCATGAATATTTAACGGAAGAACAAAAATTTACTAAATCAATGGATATAATGGGGAAGAAAAGGGCAAAACAACGAACTCACCGACTGAAGTTGAAATAAAATAACTAAGATGCCGAGTCTGATAGACACCTGTTTTAGTGCAAGAATAAATAATTAGTAAACCCAAAGTTGCATTCGAATAAGTTTTCTTAAGACAACTTGTTATACATATGACATTTCAAGACCACCGATAATCAATTTTTCGGACGGGAGAGCTGATGTTATTTTATTTAAAATCTCCGACATTCTGCTATTTATGTTACACTATATATAATGGGGTCCGAACAGTAAAATTTCAGGATGAGAACATCAAAATCAATAAAATTACATGTCCATTTCTATCAATAAACCTAAGCAGAAATTGGGACCTTAAACACTATCGAAACTAACCCTAAACAGAAATGAAGAGTAAACATTGCATCAGGAAAAAGAGAAAGAGAGAAGTTTGGTCTTTTATGACATTTCATCCATGTATAAATTTTTTTTTTTTCAAGTGATAATGTTAAATATCAATCCATTCCCAACAAAATAATGAAAGGAAATACAAACATGAAAAAAATCACACAGACATTCACCAAACATGGACCGTCCAGAAACATTACATCACGTGAAAAGGTTGGAAGCCAAATGACTATGATGGTCAAAAATTCCATTGTGAACTAACTCATAATATTATTTCTATAGATTTTGAGGGATCATGAAGCCTTCCACTACAGGTCTGAGTATGTTGCATTATTTATACAGGGGTCTAAACAATAGAATTTTTATTTCTATAGATTTTGAGGGGATCATGAAGCGTTTGATTTCAAGTCTGATTATGTTCCACTATTTATACCGGGGTCGGAATAGTCAAATTTCAGGATGGGAACAGTAAAATCAATGGACCTACATATCCATTTCTATCAATACACCAAAACTGAAATTGGAACCTTAAACACAATAAAAAATAACCCTGAACATAAATGAAGTGAGCAAAAATATTGCATCAGGAAAATAAGAAAGAGAAAACATTGGTCTTTTTATGACATTTCATCTATGTATAAAGTTTTTTTCTTTTTGAAGTGATAATAGTAAGTATCAATCCAGCCCCAACAAAATCATGAAAGGAAAGAGAAACATGAATAAATTCACACAGACATTTCACCAAACATGGACTGTCCAGAAACATTGCATCATGTAAAAAGGTTGGAAGGCAAATGAGTATGATAGTCAAATATTCCATTGTGACCCAACCCATAATATTCTTTCTATATATTTTGAGGGAGCACGAAGCCTTATACTATGGGTCAAATTGAGATCACACCATGCCTTTTTTGATATTCTATTGAGACTAAACAATACCGTCTAAATTTGAATAACTCTTGTAATGGTCGTATCTGTACATATATAGCATATGTAAGTTGTTTGGAGCGACTTAAGGCAATGTAACATGATCATTTTATTGGAAAAAAAAAACTTTGATATTAACTTACAACAATGTCATATATAGATAAGAACAATGAGATATAATAAGTTATTTTGCGGTAGTGTACTTGGTTTAGAACTTCAGGAAAAGAATGACATTATTGGTCCTACACTTTTTAAAAATCATTAGATGGTCCTAATCTACTACTTAGGAGACATGGTCAATAGGTTAGATTGAGCACATGAACCAAAACTGAAGATCGACAAACAATTGGATCTTGAGAACAAAATAGAAACAAAACACAAACCAATACTGAATACACTATTTAGTGTTGGTTTGGTTTGGACCAAGTATTTTGTGTCTCCTACAATTCTGTCATATTTCTTAATTTTCCAACATTCCTATTCATCACTTAACTGGTTTTGTAACCCAAAATTCTGAAATTCATAGTTACGATTGTTAGAATCGACTTTCCAGCAGGAGAGTTTTTTGCCCTTTTGACAAGGTTCTCTTTATTGAAACAACTTAAATAATGTACCGTTCCGTTCGTCTCGTCGGGGGCTTGAATTTCAAGCTTTGGTTTGCTCAAAACCGATTCCGTATGAATAAGATATTAATTTTCGAAGTTTGGATTTAAATATGAAAATATGTGAAATATTTAAGGAAAGTCCCATATTGGGTAAGTTAAAGGAAGATGTAGGGTTTATAATAAGCTGTTCTCCTATACTATAGTATGAATGAAATAAATGTGCAACACTTTGCGTGGTTTGCACCACGCAAATCACCCACGCGCGTGGGCGTTTAGGGCGCATTGGGTGATTTAGAGGCGCCCGCATGCACTTTGCACGTGCGCATCGTTGCCAGGAGCATAGAAACCTTTATTTTTATTTTTAATACCAAAGGCAATCCGACGGACAAGATTAAATCTACATCCGACGGACGATATTAAACCCTTGGATCAGTACCTCCTCTTTTCAAGAGGGTTGTGACTCTTCCCCCCAAATGTGAGGGTTGTGACTTTTCCCTCCAAATGTGACTGTTTGCTAACAGTCACCTCTCACCTTTAAATAAGCCATGAAACCAGACTTCAATTTTCACTTTGAATTAAGAAAGTTTAAGGCATTCTAGAGTTTTCAATACTTACTGACGTTCGAAAGAGTTTTCAGATCCAAGTACCTCCGATCTGAAATGGTAATCCGTTGTATCATGGGAGACAAATCGCCTATACTGTTGGTACAATAAACAGGGCGAATTATTGTCTTAAGGAAAGAGATCCCTCGCCTCAGTTCTAACTAATATAATTTTTTGATCTTTATCCTCTTTCTTATTTTATTAGTTAAAGATACAATTTGTATCTGAAATTTACAAACAGAGTACTAACGTTCTGTTTTTCGTTTAAGAAATTTTATTTAAAATACTATCTGTTTATCTCTGAAAAGTTTTAGTAGGATATTATCATTGTTCAAAGAAACAAGACGATAATATAGTATACAAGTTTTACAACAATCTTAAGACAATAATCTATT
The DNA here is from genome assembly GCA_002897215.1 of Eschscholzia californica subsp. californica. Lineage (NCBI taxonomy): Eukaryota > Viridiplantae > Streptophyta > Magnoliopsida > Ranunculales > Papaveraceae > Eschscholzia > Eschscholzia californica. The sequence continues at coordinate 1,412,293 of BEHA01000086.1, read as the reverse complement.
TTGATTTATATACTGAAAGGCGTATTCTGTTTTTCAGAAAAAAAATGGCAAGCAATGTTGAGTCAGGAATGAAATCAGTTGGTCCAACCACTCATGCTGAAAAACTCGAGAAGTTTTGCGGGATTGGTTTCAAACGCTGGCAACAGAAAATGCTTTTTTATCTGACTACCGTTGGGTTGGTCAAATATTTAACAAAATGCAAGCCCGTGTTGAACGAAGATGGTGATGTCCAACACGTATCAACAATCGAAGCATGGAAAAATTCTGATTTTCTATGCAAGAATTATATCCTTAATTCCTTAGATAATGGACTATATAATGTTTACTATGTTATTGATACAGCGAAGGAACTATGGGAAACTGTAGCAAATAAATATAAAACTGAGACTGCTGGAGTGAAAAAATTCATAGTAGGGAGATTTCTTGAATTCAAGATGTCTGACATAAAGTCAGTAATGTTAGAAGTTCAGGAATTTCAACTCATACTACAGGAATTAAAATCAGAACATATGGTTACAAATGAAGCCTTCCAGGTCAGGGCTATGATAGAAAAATTACCTCCTAGAGGGAAAGACTTCAAAAGTTATTTACGTCACAAAAATAAAGACATGTCCCTTAAGGACTTAATTTTAAAACTCCGAGTGGAAGAGGAAAGTAGAGTTGCAGAAAAGAAAAATGAAAAGTCTTTCCCTGATTCCAAGTTTAATATGATTGAGGGTGGTTCAACACCCAAACAAAAGCGTCAACGTCCTCCTGGTCAAGAAGCAGCCACAGGTAAGTCAAATAAACGAAAGTTTGAATGTGACTGCTACACTTGCGGCAAGAGAGGACATCTTGCAAAAGATTGTCGTTCGAAAAACGGCAAAGTCAAGAAATATAAGAAGTCAAAAGGAAAGATCAAGGCAAGGAATCAAGCTTCTGTAATAGAAGACAATGAGCCCGAAAATCTATGTGCTATGGTGACGGGAGTAGAAGACATTTCTGAAAAATTTCAGAAACTTAACTTGTGTTCTATGATTTCTGAAGTAAATCTCGTCGCAAATTCTATGGAATGGTGGGTTGATATGGGAGCAATAATGCACATCTGTGCAGACAAAAGTCTTTTCTCAAACTATACCGAAATAAATGGAGGAGAAACTTTATTCATGGGAAATGACGCCACCTCCAAGGCCGTGGGAAAAGGAAAGGTTATTTTGAAATTTACTTCTGGAAAAGAAGTAACTTTGAACAACGTACTGGATGCCCCCGATGTTCGAAAGAATCTTGTCTCTGGATCTTTACTTAGCAAGAACGGCTTTAAACTTGTTTTTATTTCTGAAAAGTTTGTACTATCTAAGAATGACAAATATGTAGGGAAGGAATATTGTACTGGGGGGTTATTTAAGTTAAACGTTGTGACTGTAACTCCTAAGAATATTAATAAAGATATTAATTCTGCTTATATTGTGGACTCTTGTGGAATTTGGCATGAAAGGCTAGGTCATGTTCACCATAACTCTCTGAAGAAGTTAATGCACATGAACCTGATCCTGAAATATAATACAAACTCTAAACCAAAATGTAATGTATGCATAGAATCCAAATTATCTAAGAAACCGTTCCATTCAATTGAAAGAATAACAGAACCATTAGACTTAGTACATAGTGATCTATGTGACTTAAAAATGGCCCAGACAAGAGGAGGAAAAAAGTACTTTATAACCTTCATCGATGACTATACAAGGTATTGTCATGTTTACTTATTGAGAAGTAAAGATGAGGCGATTGAGAACTTGAAACTTTATAAGAATGAAGTTGAAAATCAAATGAACAAAAAGATCAAAGCTTTAAGAAGTGAAAGAGGTGGTGAATATGAGTCACCATTTGCTGAAATTTGTGCCACAAGTGGCATTATTCATGAGACTACTGCCCCTTACTCACCCCAACAAAATGGTATAGCTGAACGTAAGAATCGAACTCTAAAAAAAATGATGAATGCTATGCTAATAAGTTCTGGACTAGCCCAAAACTTGTGGGGGGAAGCTAGTCTTTAAGCAAATTACATCTTAAATAAATTGCCTCATAAGACAACAGGTAAAATACCATATGAGATGTGGAAAGGAAGACCACCGTCGTTTAAATACATCAAAGTGTGGGGGTGCTTAGCTAAGGTGATGGTCCCTCCTCCTAAAAGAGTCAAAATAGGACCAAAAACAGTAGATTGTATCTTTATAGGACGTACCATAAATAGCAGTGCCTATAGATTTTTGGTACACAAATCTGAGATTTCGGATATCCAGATAAACACTATATTGGAATCTAGAGATGCTAAATTCTTTGAAAATATGTTTCCATACAAAAGGAATTCAGATAGCTCCTCATTAAAAAAACGTGAGCAAACCGAAGTGGTAGAAGCATCTAACAAAGATGAATCTGAGTTAGAAAAAGAAACACTTCAAGAGATTAAACCCGAGTTAGAAACTGAAGAACCTCGAAAAAGTAAACGGACAAAGGTGACAAAAACCTTTGATCCCGATTTTCTGACATATCTATTCGAAATGATCCACAGTCATTTGTAGAAGCTATGAGAAGCCCAGAAGCTTCCTTCCAGAAGGAAGCAGTAAACGATGAGATTACGTCCATCATGAATAATCACACTTGGGAATTAGTAGAATTGCCTCTAGGTTGCAAGCCTTTAGGTTGCAAATGGGTCTTTAAGAAGAAAATGAAAACAGATGGATCAGTCGACAAATATAAGGAAAGACTTGTAGCAAAAGGGTTCAGACAATGACAAGGTCTTGATTACTTTGACACTTATTCTCCTGTAACTCGAATCACCTCTATTCGGTTGCTACTGGCAATAACATCCATACATAATTTGGAAATACACCAAATGGATGTAAAAACTGCTTTCTTGAATGGGAAACTAGAAGAAGAAATATATATGAGTCGACCAGAAGGGTTTGTCATTCCCGGCCAAGAAAGAAAAGTATGCAAGCTAGTAATTATGGGCTAAAGCAGGCTCCGAAGCAGTGGCATTTGAAATTTGATGATATATTGATATCAAATGGATTGAAAATTAATGAATGCGACAAATGTGTCTATACTAAGACCACTGCAAATGGATGCATTATCCTATGTCTATATGTGGATGATATGTTAATTATGGGAAATAATTTAGATATCACAAATAAAACTAAAAAGATGTTGTCTAAAAATTTTGATATGAAAGATTTAGGCAAAGCAGAAGTCATCCTTGGCATGAAAATTTCTAAAACTGATAACGGAATAAGTTTATCACAGTCTCACTATGTTGAGAAGATATTAGAAAAGTTCTGCAAGACTGACCAAAAGGTTGCAACTACACTGATAGACCCAAGCATTCACTTAATGAAAAATACGGGTTAAGGAGTCAGACAATTACAGTATTCTAGAATTATCGGCACTTTAATGTATCTAATGAACTGCACTCGACCAGACATAGCTTACTCAGTTAGCAAACTGAGTAGATATACCAGCAATCCCAGTAACCTACACTGGAATGCTATCATTAGGGTTCTAGGATATCTGAGAAAAACTAAGGAATATGGGTTGAATTACACCAAATATCCTGAAGTACTAGAAGGGTACTCCGATGCAAATTGGATCTCAGATACAGATGATAGTAAGTCAACTAGTGGTTGTTTACACTAAGTGGGGCTGCCATTTCATGGAAATCTTCAAAGCAGACGTGCATAGCTCGATCCACAATGGAATCTGAAATCATTGCTCTGGATAAAGCAGGGGAAGAGGCAGAGTGGCTGCGAAACTTCCTGGAAGACATTCCAATTTGGTCCAAGCCTGTGCCTTCAATTAATATACACTACGATAAGCAGCGATTGCAAAGGCACATATCAAAATGTATAATGGTAAGTCTCGTCATATAAGACGCCGACATAATACCGTAAAACAATTGCTCTCAGAAGAAGTCATAATTGTAGATCATGTCAAGTCCAAAGATAACATTGCGGATCCATTTACAAAAGGGTTATCTAGAGAGCTGGCAATTGCATCATCGAGGGGAATGGGGCTACTGCCTAATGAAAATGAGTAAAGTCATAACGGAAACCCAACCTAACTGACTCGAGAGCCTAAGATCTAGGTTCAACAGGAAACTGAAGTTATATACTGACTCGATAGTAACACTGAAAGAGAAATATCTCTTACCCATTCTTATGATGAATCATTGTTGCATGCAAATAGAAAGGATAAGCATTTGGCTTTTAGTAATTACTAATTTTAGAATTTCTTCTAAAATATGGTATTGCAGGATACCATTAAAAGAATTACCTATATGTGTGTGAACTGAAGCCGATTCTATGAAAAAGTCGTAAAGGCAGACTTCTTTAACACACACAAGAAAACCTAGGAATGTTCACGACCGAAATGAACACAACCGAGAACTACAGAAAGTAAGGAACTAGCTGTGTGATAGTTATTGCATTGGTATGCAGTTCATAAGACTCAGTTCAAGACATATGTTCACTAAAGTCTTTGCAAACCCGATAACTATTTATTACAGAAGATTCAAAGCCAAAAGCTCTCTTTCCCGATGCAGCAAACTTCCATTTGAGAACTATAGCAATGCTAACAGTATATTCGAAAGATCAATATTTATTCATGTGGGGGATTGTTGGAATCGACTTTCCAGCAGGAGCGTTTTTTTCCATTTTGACAGGGTTCCCTTTGTCGAAACAACTCAAATAATGTACCGTTGCGTTCGTCTCATCGAGGGCTTGAATTTCAAGCTTTGGTTTGCTCAAAACCGATTGCGTATGAATAAGATATTAATTTTCAAAGTTTGTATTTAAATATGGAAATATGTGAAATATTTAAGGAAAGTCCCATATCAGGTAAGTTAAAGGAAGATGTAGGGTTTATAATAAGCTGCTCTCCCATACTATAGTATGAATGAAATAAATGTCCAACGCTTTGCGTGGTCTGCACCACGCAAACCGCGCTCGCGAATGAGCGCTTTAGAGGCGCCCGCACGCACTTTGCACGTGCGCATCGTCGCCAGGAGCATAGAAGCCTTTATTTTTATTTTTAATACCAAAGGCAATCCGACGGACAAGATTAAATCTACATCCGACGAACGAGATTAAACCCGTGGATCAGTACCTCCTCTCTTCAAGAGGGTTGTGACTCTTCCCCCTAAATGTGAGGGTTGTGACTTTTCCCTCCAAATGTGACTGTTTGCTAACAGTCACCTCTCACCTTTAAATAAGTCATGAAATTAGACTTCAACTTTCACTTTCAATTAAGAAAGTTTAAGGCATTCAAGAGTTTTCAATACTTACTGACGTTCGAAAGATTTTTCAGTTTCAAGTACCTCCGATCCGAAAAGGTAATCCGTTGTATCCTGGGAGACAAATCGCTTATATTGTTGGTACAATAAACAGGGCGAATTATTGTCTTAAGGAAAGAGATCACTCGCCTCGGTTCTAACTAATATAATTTTTTGTTCTTTATCCTCTTTCTTATTTTATTAGTTAAAGATATACTTTGTATTTGAAATTTACAAACAGAGTAATAACCTTCTGTTTTTCGTTTAAGAAATTTTATTTAAAATACTCTATGTTTATCTCTGAAAAATTTTAGAAGGATATTATCATTGTTCAAAGAAACAAGACGATAATATAGTATACAAGTTTTACAACAACGATTATGTATTATTAACGTATTAATAATACGATTATGGTCATCGCTTAAGGTTGAATTAACGTATTAATAGTTACGATTATGTATTATTAACTTGCAAGTTGCAAATGTTTTGTTTAAACGTGTTATTTTTCTGTCTTAAATAGTTAGTTGTCTAAAGGAGAAAATAAATCTGAAACTCGACCTTATTATCTGGAAACACTAAAAGATTTTTATCAAGTACAAATTTTTGTGATACTCTATGAAAAATACAGTCCCGCTATGATGTACTCTAACTTTGTATTGATAAAACTTTGAGTTAGAGAGGAAAACTAAAATTCTCTTATGAAATGATGAAATGAGATGCATCTGAATAACATCACTCACTGTTGAATCGTCAAAAGATCACTATATGCATATCAATTTGATCTCCATAGAGGCCTAAACATCGTGAATTAATGGAAGACTTATAAGAAATCATTAGTATAAGAACTACCAGTAAAACTGCAAATCCCCAAGGCGATGATGACGAATTGATTTGTATAAATGCATCACGTAAAATTTCACACATACATTGCATCAGGAAAGATAAACACATACATTGCATCAAGAAAGATAAACATTACAAAATTCACACAGACATTTAACCAAACATGTAGTGTGCAGAAACAATGGATCAATGGAAACTCAAGTTCAGGAAAAAAACTAACCTCGTCGGCGTCGACTCAATCCCCAAACGGAGAAGCACAAACAAATTCGGAGACGTGATGACTGAACATAACACTCACCTTGCCTCCTTCTGCCTATCAAATTCTGATCCGATGCGTTTTTATGAAGAAATACTGACGCCAGTAGCTTTTATAGAGGGAATTGAGAAAAGACATATCGGAAAGATATGTCTGTCCGTGAGAAGGGATAAGGTGAATAGATGCTTTGCTACAGGCCCTGTATGTAATGAGTCACTCCATCTAGTGGTGGATGAGAGCGCTTACGTGGGACGGACGGCAGGATTTATCCGGGTGTTTGTTCCAGTTAGCATGTTTCAACCTATTTCATTATATAGATGATAGTACAACTCATTATTTAATCCGAAAAAAAAAAACATATACAATTAGAGATAGTTAAAATGTAAGATAAGAATTTCAAAATTAACGCGTAAGGGTATAAATATAGGTGTAATTGTAGCGATAAATAAAATTGTAAAAACTAATAAAATAAATAGTATTTATAAAATTCTTTATACATTTAAATATATTTTACAATAAATTATTTATTTATATTTTTATATAAATTCTCTATAACATGTAGGTAATAAATAATTATTTATTTTTTTACATAAATTTTTTAATAAAATGTTTTTGTTATATATATATATATATAAATATATACATTAATCAAATATTTTATGCAATTACATAACTAACTTATTTATTTAAATTGTTTTCTTCTGTCATTTATATATTCATATTTAATTAATTCTAAATATTTTTTTATTACATTAAATTAACGAAAATGCTATTTGAAGCAAATTGATAAAGCGAAGGGAAAAGCGAACTAATGGAAAGACTACACGTGGCAAATCGAATTTGAATCACGTTATTTTCTTGATTAGGACAGAACTTACAGTTGGGTCCTCCACTATCCCGTGTTTAGCATTAGATCCTTCCTCTCAAATATAATCGAATTTGAAAAATATTACTACAGTTTTACGTATTGCGTATCACTTGTGGTTCTATCGTCAAGATGATTATTGTGATCCCCTGTAGTTGAAACTTTATCCAGATGTGGCATTTGTAGTAACTTAAGTTGCTCTAGGTGACAATTATCTTATTATCTTAGTATGTAGATACTGCCAAATGTAGCATAAATAAGTGATAAAGAATTCTTCTATCCAATTGTATGAATCTAGAGAAATTTCAGTGTCATTTTAGGTCGTCTAGATTGCTGGGTAGGTTTCAGATTAGAACCTTACACTTAATGATGAAGAATCAAACTGGGACTGGAATTCATCGTCACCTAAAGCCTTAATCAGTTTGGGTGAAAATTAAATTAGCTTCAACACAATGAGCCGTTGCACTCGGATTCACTTTATTTAGATAATTCTAAGATGCTTAGAACTAGACATTATTCAAAGATCCATCCTAAGCATTACTCCGAATGCATATAGAATGTCAGCTAGTAACATGAAGTAATATATGATATTCAATAATGCTCTGAAAACAATAAAACCTAGATTTCACTAAAACTAGATATTTGAGAAATCTGGGTTGTATAGAACTTATTTATACTTTTAAATAATTTTTATAATAAAATATTTATTTATATTTTTATATAATTTCTCTATAATATGTAGGAAATAAATAATTACTTATAATTCTATATAATTTTTTAATAAAGTAATTTTTATTATATACACTAATTAAATATTTTTATGCAATTACATAACTAACATATTTAATTAAGTTATTTTCTTCTGTCATTTCTATAATTATTTTCAATAAATTTTAAATATTTTTATTACATTAAATTATTCACTAATCACATAACTGAAATATTAATTATATAATTAAAAATTTAATTAAAATAATTAAATAACTGAATTATTTAATTAAATTAATGACTTAAATATTTTAATTCAATTAAATTAATTATAATTATGTAATGAAATTAATTACATAACTGAAATATTTAATAATTACATAACTGAAATATTTAATAAAATTATTATATTCTGTCATTTCTATAGTTATGTTAAATACAATTACGTTAAATATAATTTGAACATTTGAATTTTTGATTTCTTAATTACAATTTTTCTGATTAGCTTGCTTAGCAATGTATAAGAAACACCTTTATTTGTACTAGAGGTTCAAGCTAATCTAGGATGACCTAGAGAGTACCTTGTTGAACTCATAAACACATTTAATAATTTATAGACTTATTATCTTTAAGAAATTTTAAACCATAAAAAAAATCATAATTTAGATATTTCTTAATTAGATCATGTTAACAAACTCCTTGCATTGTTTCATTTTATTTCTTTTCCGTGTTCTTCGTGTTTGTCTTAGTTTAGACCTGCGTGGCAAAGCTTTGTTGTTGCTTGGCTAGCGAGACCTTTTGCTTTTGAGAAGCGTGTTGCCTTAGGGTGCCTATCGACCAGGGTTTAAGACGTCGTCTTCAGGGCTTACTACGTTATATTATGAAAGGGCTTCTTCTTGATTTATTTTGAGTTTAGACTATGGCTTCTCCTTGATTTAGCTTGAGGTTCAAATAAGACTCCTCATTAATTTAGTTTAAGGTTTGAATATGACTCTTCTTTAATTTATTATGAGTTTCGCATAGGACTCCTCTTTAGTTTAGTTTTAGATTTGAATAAAACTCCTTCTTAATTGATTTTGAGGTTCGAATAGGACTCCTCCTTAGTTTAGTTTGATGTTCGAATAAGACTTCTCCTTAATTTATTTTGAGGTTCAAATAAGACTCCCTCTTAATTTATTCTGGTTTCGCATAGGTATCCTCCTTAATTTAGTTTGAGGTTGAATATGACTCACTCCACCAACCCAAAACGTCAAACGGGTTATTGAAAATAAAGCAGGCTACCTTGCTCGACACGCAAAAAAATAAATGTTCCGGGCAAAAATGCCTCCAAAGATAAAAGTCTCGCTAGTTGAGCACCAACAAAGCCATACTATCCAGACCTCCAAACGAACAGTCAACACACCCCTAGTAGCCCAAGCCATGACTAGGATGTGCAGATCAAAAGAAGCACTGCCTCGCACGACATTTTGATTGGCTAAGGTGGCGACTGTAGCAAACTAGGGAAAACAATAAGCAGCTTGCTTCGACGGCCAACACTGAAACATATCTTGAAAAATTACAGTTTATGCCATTGGAGAAAACTAACACTTTTTTACTTTGCAGGAGCACATCTACGCACCTTAGTTGGATAGGGCATGCATTTTAGTAAGCCTAGAACATACATTATGCTAACCCACTAATGATTTTTGTTCAAATGTGAAGTAAGGTGCAGGAAATAAAGTATATAAGAACTATTCGGATAACGCCAAAAAGAAGATTTCTATTACTACAAGATTATAAAATACAAAGTTTACTTATCAGAATAAGTAGAAGCAGAGTGAGGAAGAGAAATTTTTATGGAGGATTAATTAGAGTGACAGAAACCCGAATCACCAGCGCCACAGGCCTGCCTCTTCCCCTATGTCAAATAAGAAATCCCATTATCCTGAACACAACAGGCCTCGAGTTACTAAGGATACCTTCAACCGATTGGACGAAGGAACAAATAGGACGAGCAATAAGGATGAGTTCCAACTTATGAAGACAGATCAGTTGACCTAAACGTAGAATCCTAATGAACCCATTGCATTCTATCTCCGTTTGAAGATTTTAAATTTCCAACTCACCACCAACAACAATCATAAAGAAAGTTATGCCAATGTTCTCAAATGAAGGGTTACACGAACTGCAGAAGAAGCCATGCCAGGCAGAATGTACGATTCTCCATGTTCGATAAAATTTATAGGAGTCAGTTGGGAAATCGAAATGATCAGACGCCATAATCAAGAGAAATAATGGAAATTCGAAGAGTAAGATAAACGAAAGACGCAAGTAAAATAGTAAAGACGATTAAAAGAATATGCAACTATTGGTCGCAAAAAGAAGTCGCCCATCAATCAACCGAAAAATAAAACCGAAAAAGAAGATAAAGTGTTTTTCCCACCCAAAGAAGTCTCTTACAGAAGAAATTGCAGAGCAAAGGGGAAGAAAAGCTAAAGGAAATCCGAGATGAAACCCCTTATCCTCTAGATAGAAAAGGAAAAAGATTACGAGCGAACCATCCAGAAAGAGGAAGACAACGACTTGGAGGGGTGAAAATCGGAGAGCCTCGAAATCCGTCCTAAACCAACAAGTACCCAGAACTGACCACTAATCAGATTTCTTGAAAAAATCTAGCCAAGGGAGAAACTCTATTACTACCTCAATCTCGTCCATACTGGTGAAGTGACCCAATGTGGCATCCTGGGTCAACATATCTTCTACGAACGACGCTTCCATTCAGCATGTATTCTATGAACAGAAAAAAGAACAACCAGTTCTAAGATTAAAATCAAATAAACGTCTCATCTTTAGAAAGTGCTAGAAAAGTTCATAAGGGAAAAAGAATAACTCAGGAAAAGTTGACCACGAAGAAAATCGAACATCAAGTGAAGCTATTTATAGATAGAAGATGAAGAACAAATGTCTCATTGGAAGCCTTAAAGAAAGAACGGTAGATGCCTCGAAAATTGACTAACTAATTAGTATTCATCAGTAAATCGCAGAGAATATCTGACTAAATCAGACACGACATTAATGTGACACGAAACGACTAAGGCCTTGTCCAATAAGAAAAAGGTGCATGTCCCACGCATGGCAGAAAGGTACCGTGGGTAGTTACCCAAAAGATAAACTCTGAAAAAGCGTGATTAGAAGATAAGACGCCTGGCATCAGTAAATAAAAGGGTCAAGAGCGAAATACGTTCTCCAAAAGAAAATGCATTAATATCCGTTGCACGCGAATGAACACGTCGACGAGCTTGGGAAAGCAGCACTGGAAAAATGATCAATTACGTAAAGAACAACCTGACTATAAACACAACACTAGTTTAGGTGAGTTTTAAGCATTAAAGATTTATTTACTTAAGTTACTCATAAATCATCATAATTATGCATTATTTCACATACAATTATACGATAAATCCGAGGAAAGACTTCTAAATTCTTCTACTCATTAGTTTCTCTCCTTCGATAAGGAGTGGCGGGACTCGTGGTGATCCAAAAATTGGTTATCAGTTGACTGGGGTCAAAAAGTTAAGAAAAGACTAAAAGTCAAACGGGTTAACCCGAATCAAGTCAACAAGGATTGAACCCAAAGAGGTCTGTCACTCAATCCATAATTGAGGGGTCGGTACGATTTTTTAGGCACCTTAAGCGCTTTCCTTACATAAATACAATCAGGTCTGCCCTCGGTTTTAAGAAAAGACAAAGGGGGGTCTGCAGGGTTATGGTGGTGTCTACTAATGTCGTATAGCGGAATCTCAGACATCTCATGTCTTGACATTAGTATGGTCCCAAGATTATCATGCATAAACTAATAGTTAAACTAATAAGAAAATAGATGATTACCGTAATCGCTATTTTCCCTCGAACCTTTCCAATCGCCAAAAGAAGACCAAGAGCTTCAATCATCGCTCCTCTACTTGAGACACTGAACGGTATACTTAATCTTCCACCTTGAAAGCTTGCTAGCACCCCAATGATGGTTTGATATGAAGAAGACCTTCTTCTTGCTTCACTAGTTGATAGCTTGGGAATTAGCTCACTTTCTCCTCTCTACTTGATGTGGTAGAGTAAGAAAGCTCTAAGAGAAATTCCACACCTTATTCTCTGCCCTAAGAGTCTTTATATAGAACTCTAATAAGAATCCACCTCCAATTAGGTTTCCTAAAAGACCCTTTAGAATAAGATTTAAGGAAATTGCCGAAATAGCAACTAGTTGATATTTTCTCAATTCTTTGAGGAGGTATCATCCAAACCCAGTCAAAATTAGAATATTTTATGTTCCTTATCTTAGGAACCGACCCTCCAAAAATCAGCCCAGTCCGAGCCATAAAAGCGCTCCAATCGGTTTAGGCCCAAAATCTCGTTTTCGGGCCTTTTTGCTATCTTTTGCCTAAATTCTCTTTAGGCCTGTGAGATATGTTTATGGGACACTCATATGGTTATATCTCACTCCCACTAGTCATATCATCCGATTAAATACCCATTCTTATGTGTAACCTGTTGTAGGATCCGATTGAAGTTAGCCGCGAATTACTTCGTAATTCGTCGATCGTAGTTGGATACTAGCTAAACACTACGACCCCTAAATCAATCGGACTTGATGATCTTTATCATCAATTGTCCTAGCCGACAAATTGCTTACATTGCAATCTTGGTCGAAGGACATCTCCTTCAGACTCCCACTTGTACTTAGAACAATTGCAATGCTCGATTCCCGTGTCAATTTGTATCCCATCTAATACGTCACGTCATTCAGACTTTCTTGATATCCGAGTACAACTGTAAAAGAAAAACGATTAAGTCCTAATCCGTTTGAGCGTGGCCACGCATTTTCAGTTGTCAACTCATCAAGTGGCCTTGAGATACTTTGTACCTAATGTGATTAGGATGACACAATCCATTATTGCGCTCCCACTTAACTTCATGTCTATCCTGTCCTTCCCAGTATCCGCCTTTATAACCTCCTTTTACGGCACGGCGTTTAACGGAACTAATGTCGGACATTCCTTACATAAGATGAGTGGAGCACTCATGTTTTGAGGAATCTCTCCAATTTTGTCTTAATGAGAAGCATTTGACGTTCATCACGAGTGATGTACTTCTCATTAGAGGGTTATCCAATGTATAAACCCTTTTACACACCCACGTAGTCGACTCGAATACTCCCATTCTATAGCCCATGAAACTACGCTATCTCATCGACCTCACGTGCTAGTCTTCCTCGGTCATTGTTGTCAAAGCAAGGACCTGGACTAGGGAGATGATGATAAATATTCCAAGTTCACTGAATAGGGTTTCATTCATCAAATCACGTATCTGACAAACCTATTCAGAATGTTTTATTATATGTGGACTGTCGTTTAAATACTAAACCAAATTTAGACGAATGTGAAATAATCAACTTATTTCCGATAACGAGAGTTTGTAAATCTGAGCCTCTTCCGTAAAACTCCTTTTACCCGCTCGGTTTTACTTGTCGAGGTTATTCAAAATATACCTCATGCCTTAGACTTGTGTATGAGTCTCATACTTTGTCTTAGGTGACAGTTTAGTTTGACTATCGATGTAGTCCGTTTTAAACTTTGCTAATTATCAATTAATTTGAATACTGCTTTCTTCAACCTTGATAATCTCTAGTAATCTTTACTAGTGTTAAGGCTTTTAATTCTTATGTAGTATTTGCAACAGTTCCCGGCTTAAACACTTTTAGCCTACTTTCGTTCCATGTCTGGAAGTTTGCTACTATGACTTTTCAACTTGTGTACTACTTCATCCTTTAGCCTTCTAGGATGTTCTAAGTAGTGTTTCGGTTTTCCAATCCGAATTTGGATGTCGAGATCAGTGCTCTAGATGTCTAAATGTTGATCATGTCCTACACGATTGGCTTTATGTTTTCGAACAGAGATGTCTCTCTCATGCGTGCTTGCTCATCGGAGTCTCTCAGACTCCAAGTCTTGCAATGCTCTATGTCATGAGTTTTTGGGTCGAAATTCTTGTAGACTTTTCTGAGTCTCAGATTTTCGATTTTGGATCTCAAGAGTCTCAGCGTACTGGGTTCTTTTAATCTTATCATCTTTTCGATCTATGCTTTTAGATCTTCGATGCCCAAAATGGCATTTCATCCTTTTGTGTGTGGTCCTTTTATTGAGTCAATTCGTAACTGTTTTACAACATTTTATGTCCTACTCAATCTTTTGTATGTGCTCTGCATACGGACCCGGAAGGTTTGTTACTCCCACTACCTTCTTGAAATTCATAATTCAAGAATTTCTTCATTCCTCAAGAATCAAAAACTACTTTCATTACCTCTATGAATCGAAGATTCTGACTCTTGCATGCTATAATCCGTCGATGGATTCCTGAAGCATGCGTATAGAGATAACTGGACTAGAGGAGTCTCATTCCTCTTGTCTAGTTTCGGGAAACACGAATGTTTCCATCCTTCTCAGTTTTTTACTCTGAAAAACTAATTTAGGTCTTCTGTTGACTTAAATTATCAAGCTACATGTCTTGACGAGATATGATTCCATGATGGTTTTGGCTTCTACCAAAAATCTAGAGTCACTTTCCGTCTCTGCGCAGGTCTTTTATCTTTTCAGAAATAACCTTTATCTTCTGAGTCTTTGAGATTTCTTTTGACCTTAAGGGCTTTTGAACAACAATTTGGAATACTCTCAGTCGATTGAGAGTTCTCCTGCAAATTAACATTCGCTTTTGTGCGGTAGGTTTTTAAGATCACATCTTTGCCTCTTCCTTTTCTGAGGAACTGCGGTTTTCTAGCTTTCAACAGTTTTTTTGCTCTTGGTCGAACTTAATCGACCTGTATAATTTTCATGATTGTTCTTCATGACTATTCATGATTTTTCTCATGGTCGAATTAATTCGACCTGTACTTTTCTCCCACTTATTCTTGTAATAATTAGTACTTTTCTCACAGAAACAGTAGTCATGCTAATTACTAGAAGAATATTATCACGAGCAACAAACACTTTGTTCTCATTATCGTTTGTGGAAGAAGCCCAAATTTCTTCTAAAGAATTTGCGTCAGATTTTTGGCTAATTTTTGTATCCTTGTAAAATGCTTTTACACAGGCTTAGCTTTTAGACGGATGTTGGTAAATGTGTGGGAAGTTGTGTCTAGACTTAGTGGAATTTTGGAGGATAGAGTTTGATTCGTGTTCTTCATCTTTATCCTTTTGGACACTCCAAATATGGATAGGTTAGAAGTACATCGACGATCAACCTCTGTTTCTGACTCAAGACTTTCTTTCTTGTCAGTCGATTCGTCTTTGGTTAGTTTTGGACTTGATGTCCTCATCCTTTTATGATTGGGATGAACCTATTTTGCAAGTTTTAACCAAGTTTTGAATCTTTTGGTATAGTTTGCTCAATTTAGCACTTGATAACATCTCAATATAGAAATAAACTTCTTTATTGATTCTCCATAATACTTAGTACAGAGATGATGTTAAAACTAGAAAAACTTAATCTAGATTAGTGCCTAAAGAAGACTCCAATCCTTTTCAACATCCTTAACAGTCTAGGTTTCTACTCCCTCTTGGATCTTTTTATCTCCTTTAGCTAAATTCTCAGTTCCCGGCTGCTCCTGTACATTCACAATGATAGGGCATTTTTAGGTATCATATACCAAAATTTGGGAATTTTACGGTGTTTGATAACTTGACTGTTTATACCTGAAGTGGAAACAACAGTTCCATTCTTCTTGTCCTCCAAGAACTTAGGGTAGTTTCTTTTCCAATGGCCCTTGCCATTGCAGTAGAAACACCTTGATGTAGAAGGACTACCTTTGTTTTTGGGTTTAGCAATCCATTTGCCTTTTCCTTTTAACGCATGTATCTTCTTCTGCCTGTTGTTCTCTTGAGCCACAAGAATATTATTCTTTGGCTCCAAATCCATTGTTAATTGATGAGTCATGAAAACGCCTCATTTGAATCTCTTAATTTAGGTTAGTTAGTCTATTTCGAGTAGTTACTCTGATGAATTGTGTATTTCTCTTTTCCAGGGGTCTTTTACGGAGTTCGGTACGAAAAATTGCTAAAATCGGGAGAAAGACACACTTGAGGGCATTTCGGTCATTTATAGATGAGGATGTTCTGAAATTTTAGTACTCGGTTGAAAAGTAGAGTCCAAGACGAATCAGTAGACGAAAACGGTAGTCAAAACGGAGTCTGGATGCGAAAAATAGACCAAGTCAAACAATGTAGTCAAAGAGGGTTGACCAAATCAGTAGATGACATGTGGCATGAAGTCTGACGTCGAATGGCAAATTTTCGGTACTATATTGGGCACTTGCGGGTGATTGTCGGGATCTATTCTAAATATTGATACCATGTGATGCGGGACGTGATGCCATGGTACTCCAAGTTGCTATCGGTTCAAATCTGGCGGCCACCAAAGCTTTCTAGACATGTGGGCCAATCTGAAGTGTGTTGCAGTTATTTATAGTGCTCCGAGATGCACCCTAGCGACCATCGTGAGAGCCAGCGAATGCTTTGACAGAAAAGAAAAGTATTTCCTAATATCTCTCTCCCTCTCGTCTTTATCACTTGATAAGAAAAATTCTAATTCTAGAGAGAGAGACGTTCTCTCTGGACAAGCAAGAACACAACCGAATGCAGAATGAACAAAGATGAAGGAAGATTTATATCAAACCGAGAAGAAAAGAGTGGATTCGAATTTGAGGAAGAAGATATATTCATAGATTTCTATAGAGAGTGATGGAGAAATAAATCTAGAGAGATGAACGTTGATTTGAGATTTCTAAACCTAGAGGATTCAATTGAAGAGCAAATCTGCAGAGAGAGAGAGAGAGAGAGAGAGAAGATTTTCTTTCTCTTCGCTGGTTCTTTAAATGAAATAGAAAACAGAGATTGATAGAGAGGATATCCTAGGAAGAGCTGGAGATTGATTGGTAATTCTTTTCTCTCTTATTCCTTGAAATAGAAAGAGAGAGATGATTTGATTGGGATACTTAACAATAAAAGAAGGATTCGGCTGATATTTGAGAGGGGGAGAGCTTGATCTTTTTGGTTGATTGAAGAACAAATAGAGAAGATTTTGTTCTCTGATTTAGAAAGATTAAGAGCTGGAGATTTTATGTGATTTTGACAATAGAGATAAATCTGGAACCAGAAGAGTCATCTTGGGCTCAATCTTTTCTCATATATATCATCTCTCAAACAGAGAAGAGGATCATCTTCTCCTGGAACCAAAAACAGGAACTGAACTAGAAAGAACAGGTGCTCTGTTCTTCTTCCTCTCTCCAGAGCTTCCATGGTATAATTTTAGAGGGAGAGAAGGAGAAGTAACAGAGTCGTTCTTCAGTTTCTTTGTTGTGTTTCATAAGAAATTTCAGAGAGAGAGAGAGATAGATAGATCCACTAGAACAGAGAAGCTTCATCATATTCTTTTTCTATATATTTCTTTGAGAGAGAATTGTAGAGAGAGAGACAGAGAGAGAATTTTATGTTGTTATCTGTTAAGTTTTAGTGAGAGAGAAAGGGCTGGACTGAACATGGAACAAGGAGGTTTCATGAACTGATCATCATCATCTCTTCAAGGAACAGGAGCTTTTATCTTCTTCTTTGCTTGTAATTGAATTTTTCGTGAGAGAAAGTTGAATCACAATGAGAGAGAGAGGATAGGAGTTGGATGTAACAGAGGATGATTTCAGAGAGAGAGAGAGAGAGAGACTTAAGAGGCTGCCATCTTCTTCATCATATCATCTTGAAGTCTCAATTTGGTGATCTCTATCTTGTTCTTTCTTTGTTCTAAATTTTCCAATGAAACCCTTGTCTGAGATGCTTCAATGATCATGAGTAACTAATTTTCTAGTCTAGGGATTTGATGAAGTTATGGTTTTACACAAATATTGATTTATTATCTTACAAATTTGATAGGCAACTCATGTGAATTGATTTTTGATTAATGTTCGTAATTCTTCTTTGCATTATATTGTTAAGTTGATTTGTCATATTTAGAGTAGCATCTTTAATGACTAATGCTTCTTAGTTAACAACCGAATGTTGAAACACGGCTAATCTTTCATTGCTTATGCTTCATAAGTCTTGATCCATCATATTTAGGTTAGGTTCTTTAATGATGGATACTTGATAGTTGATAAGTAATAGTTAGAGTCGTCAATAATTAATCATAGTGAGTCATAAAACATATGAGATTTAGGTCAACGGTTGTGGATGATTAGAACGGATTCGAAATCCTGGGCTCTCTCCCCATTTGAGTTCACTTCCCATTTTTACTTGTCTAATTATTTGCTTTAGTATTTTATCACCAAATCAATTTCGAAAAGAAAACCGTGATACTTCTAAGTTTTAGGATAGATTGACTTAGTCTCTGAGGAACGAACCGGTCTTACCGGAACTATTACTTGACTCCCGTATACTTGCGGGTGGTGACCTTTTTAGGAAACTTTCTAGGCCCATCATTAATTGTTCAGTTGTCTGAAGCATTGCATCAAGTTCCTTTAAAGGCTTGTTCCATCCATTCATGGCATAGTTCATCCTAAATAGATTGAACCCATCATGAAGTGAAAAAAGGATCATATCATTAGCCCCCGATTGGCTAACAGGAGAACCCAGCTCTTCTAGTTTAGCGAAGAGTTCTATCATTTGCCGAACATGAGGACCTACTGGTTTTCCTTACTCGAGGCGCAAACGCAATAATTTATCGGTTGTATCAAACCTCTCCAAACTCGCTTTTCTTCGGATCGACTCCTTAGTTTTTCGAGGAATAGAGGGGACTTCAATGTTCAGAGGTTTCTGATCAAGAGTAGCCTCCATGGCTAATTACACCCGAGAAGTCATTGATTCCGGTTCTGCCCTCTTTTGATTATCCTCTAGAGGCTCTACAATTAAGTACTCGAAAAATCCAATTCTGAAATTGGATAGTCTGAGACATCTAGCTCGTTTTCAAACTCTCCATCCAATATTTGAAGTATCTCTTGATTCCTTCCTTCATGGATGTTTTCGTTCAACACCTCCCTTGGGTCTGTTTCAAAGTTGAACCCGTTTCCTTGTGTCATCTTTAAAATTACATAAAAGAATTGCAAAGTTTAAACTCGTTATCATTTTCAAAAACATTAGTTTTCCCACATTATTCAATATAAAATTGTCCCTGATTGAATAAGTGATTCCAAGACCCTAGTTCTTCGGAGTAAAGCGGACTAGGGGCCTGCCATTTGACTCCGTCATTCCAGGTGAGCGAACTACTTCACTGATCATACCCTTATGACTCCTGGTTGATAGATTTCATTGATGAATGACTAATCTACCCTCTTTCCTCGAGTATCAAAAACTCTTTTGCTGATCTCGTTGAGTAAAACCATTTAGACGTGTAGACCCCTGCCATGAGTCTACCCGCAATTCTCCCAAGATAGAGGAGGTACTCTGCGAAGGCTGACCCACCTTCCTCGATCAAGGGCTCAAAGGGTGTCTTAGTTTGGGTAGGCTTTTTACTCAAAATTACATTTAGGGACTTTTACGCTAGTCTGACGTTTGTTATAGTGAACTATTTAGCCTAACTAACATACAAGACATAAAGCGTAAATAAGTAAGTAAATGCGCGCGAGAAAGTAAATCAAGCAGATACGGATCCAAGTATGGCCCCTAACCTAGCAGATCTAATCTCCTTTGGTTTTTGTCTTGTTTCGCCTTTTGGTTTGTCTTACATCGCCATCTTTGAACCTTCATTGATTTCTCCCACTCGCCTTTGGATTCCATCTAATGAGTACGTAAAGTACTGCGTTTTTGGACTTTAATTTACAGTATTTTACGTATTAATTTTGGTGGAATAGTTAAGTTACATGGTTCTTGCAGGAATTTCTCAAAATTATACAAAAGCTATTGATTTGAAGAAATTCACATCCGAAGATATCATATGGGTGTTGAGATATACTGAGTCGGTTAAGAGAAAAATTGAGGGAATGGTCATTTAGGATCAGAGTTATACGGGGATGGATATAAAGAAGTGGGTCTTGCAACATTGTCGCCCCATAGTTTGGTTGTAGCAGGGCGCCCATCATAGTCATAGTTCAAGCTTTGTTACGAAGTAGGAGCTGTCTAGACTTTTAAGTGAAACTGACCAGCCTGTCTGTCGTCTAGATTTTATTTAGGTTGCTTGGTTGAGTCAGCTTGATTGTGGTTGTTTTCCTTCTAGATCTTCGTAGTGCTTCCTCGGTTTTCGATTCAAAAAAAAAAAATGGATAGTTTGTGGTCCTAACATAATGGCAGAAGAGAAGAGAGTTATTCAAATCTACCATGGTGGTACTTAGCAAATGGTCAAAATAGTGTTCGTTAACCTAGCTATAATTTTCATAATGATGATTGTTGGGATTATTCTCAACCTCAAGAAGGTTATGAGTCTCATTATAGATATCTTGATAGATCATCTTACATTCATTATAATGGAGAGTCTTATGTTCCACACTTGTCTCAACCTCAATGGGATAACAGTGGAACTGGTGACTCTACATCTTTGTTGCACCAAACTATGAGTATGCTAGCTAAGAGTAATGGAGAGTCTTATACGCCATGCATGTCTCAACCTCAATGGGATAACGGTGGAACTGTTGACTCTTCATCTTTATTGCACGAAGATATTAGAATGCTAAGGAGGAGTAATGGAGAGTCTTATGCTCCACACGTGTCTCAACCTCAATGGAACAACGGTGAAGCTGTTGACTTTACATCTTTAGCGTCACCTTCATTAGCCCAAACTGTTAGTGATCTTCAAAAGAGTACTTCCGAATTTTGTCAAATTTTAGAAAAAAAAAAAAAGACTGAAAACATTTGCAGAACTATAGAAGAAATACTCAGTAGGAGAACTAGTACTATAGAAGAGGATTACCAGGACAATATAGAGTACAGTACACAGTACCCTGTGTATGATGATGAGGATACAATTTTAGAGGAGTATAGTTCTCCCGAAAACATCGTTATTGAGCCCAAAATCTCAAAAACGGTGGAGCCCAATATTGAAATATCCTCTCATTGTACTGAACTTGAAATCCCTTCAGACTAAAATGAAAGTGTTCTAGAGTCGAAGATGATGAGAAACCTAAACTCCCAACTGAGGATGATGAATCATGGTTGACCAATTTGTTAAATGAGTGTAATGACCCGTCTGACTTAGACGATGATCTAGAATTTTTAGAGGACCCCGATTACATCGTGATAAAAGAGATTACAGAATGTCTAACCGACCCGACTTCTAGGGACTGTGAGTCTGATAGTAGGAATTCTCTATTGAAGGAACCCGAGGTACCTATTTTAGAGAACCCTAGTTTAAGTCCGGGTGTCATTGATAGTCCTCTTGATTACTTTGCATTTTGTACCTCAAAACCATGTGTAGATTTTGAAGCACTCTTTCTCTCTATCTATCATCTGTATAATGACCCATTCTATCTGATCTGTACTTTCTCTGATGCAGTACCAAACTTAACTCTCTTAGTGTCGTCTAAGTTTGGGGATTGCCCTACTTTTTTGATAGTCTCACATACACTATCACCAAATTATTTAACTGTGAGACTATTGTTCACTGAAAACTTTGTGTTTTGGATGGACCCACAAATGTATCGATTATTGGTTTACAGTTAGTTACACTTCTATAATCCAGTAGGTATAATTCTTTCTATTTTTCGAGTCATCTGTTTTGTCTGGCTGAAGACGTTAAACTTAGCGCTTTCTGGGAGACAACCCATGCTTAGGACGTTGGAATCATGTAATATCTTTCCCTTCACCCCGTTATTTTTGCATAGTCTTCAGAATATTGAGGACAATATTCGGTTTAAGTTTGGGGATGGGAGATTGAATTTTTTGCCAAGTCCATATTTCAAAAATTCAAAAGGGTTTAAAATTTTTGAAAATATTTAGTTT
The DNA here is from genome assembly GCA_002897215.1 of Eschscholzia californica subsp. californica. Taxonomy (NCBI): domain Eukaryota; kingdom Viridiplantae; phylum Streptophyta; class Magnoliopsida; order Ranunculales; family Papaveraceae; genus Eschscholzia; species Eschscholzia californica. The sequence continues at coordinate 1,390,379 of BEHA01000086.1, read as the reverse complement.
TGGATTGAAAATGTGAGTCTAGTTGTTTTGGCTTGTTAATAGTTATAGAGTCTAGTTGATCGAGTTATCCGTTTGCTAAGGGTTTTTCCACGAATTTCTAGTCTTGAAGTTGTCTGTGCACTAGCCTTGTGAGTGTTAGATAGGTGAAGTGTTGACTTTTCTGAGAGGACCTAATTGATCATTAGTGGAGACTTAACCCATGTTAGATTCTGAGCCTTTCTTTTGTTTTGGGTGATCTCTTCTGAGCTAATTCTGAGTAGAATGAAGAGCTACTCAACCTCGCAACATTGAAAGAAGAACTCATTTGATCTCTTGAGTTTAAATTTTTACAACCACTAGCGATGTCATCAGGATGCGAACTTTCTCTTGTAGTCTGGAAACTTGAAAGCAGTGTCAACTAGAGGAAGATAGGAACTTCATCCATCATTTAGAACCCTGAGAATAAGGCATGAAGCAAAATGAAGAGAATATTACCAAGGAAAGAATAATGTCAAGAAAATAGTATTTGTATTATGAGTCATATGAAAAAAAATGTTTCTTTAGTTGTTTTTAAATGTTTATCTCTTGAAGTAGTTCTTGAAGATTTGAAGACGTCGAGTTCTCAGGAGTTCTAGTTCATAATTAGTGTATGTTGACCTCTAGGAAGCATTGTTAGAAAGTAGATCAGGTGAGAAGAGTTGGTTAGCTTCCCCATCCCGTATTAGTGGTTGTTTCATTCCTATGAGATCAGTCGTTCACAAAAATATTATAGTCCGTCTTTTGTAATGTGTTGAGTTTTCCTTCATACTCATACTTGCACATTGAATGAAACGTTTCTGAGTGACTTGAATTTTGAGTGTATGACCGTGAGGCAACAGTCGAGGCGAAATGTATTGAGAAGGTAATCAAAGTCTTGTCTGTTCAGAACCGAAATGATACTCATATTGGCTGGTCACGTGCACTTCGAGTCTTGATTACTAGTGAAGAAATTTTTAGCGTTTGTATGGTTTGATTGACTTGGATTTCATTTCTGTTAACTTTCGAAAATCTACCAGATAAACATTTTTAGTCCATGTCATATTTAGACCCTTTTAGATTTTTAAATACTAAATTTTGTGGGTATATTCACTGCAAACCGTCACGAGACAAAACTCGTCCTTTAGGGCAACCTAGAGGTTTAACGGCTTGTTGCACGTGCTAAGTGCAATCATGATTCCCTACGAAAGTGGTGAACTGGGCTTAGTTTTATTTTTCCGTTTTGCTCGAGAACTAGAAAATTCTAAGGTTGGGGATGTTTGATGAGACATGAAAATGTCCCATCTGAATCTCTTAACTCGGACTAGTTAGTCTATTTCGAGCAGCTACTTTGATGAATTGCTTCTTTTTTGTTTTTCAGGTGTCTTAACAGGGCTTAGTGTGAAAGACATACGATATAGGGAGAAATAACTATTAGGGGTACTACGGTCATTTGTGGACTCTAGTAATTTTGGCCAACATTGGTGCTTGGGTGAAAAGCGGGGTCGTACACGAACCCAACGGAGAAAACGAGAGTCGAATCAGAATTCGGATGAGCAAAATATGACAGGTCAAAGTTCAAGGGGAAACCAAGTCAACATAGATCATTTGGTGACACTTGGCGCAGATCAGAACGCTACTATGAAGATTTCGGCATGCTAATCGGACGTGCGGGCTACACTTTCGGGATGGCGAACGGTGACGATCCAGTACAGTCGCGAGCAAGATATTACCGTACATCAGCGAGCATCCAACGGTTCGAAATCTCTGGTCGCACATGGGCTCATCCAAAAAGCTGCGTCAGACGACATTAACTTACCCGCACTACACCATAGTAGTCTTCCTTGTTGGATAACGCCAATAGCTGTTGATGCCCCGATCTCCCCTTTTCTCTCGTATTTCTCTCTCATCTCTCTCGTATTTTTCTCTCATCTCCCTCGTATTTTTCTCTCGTCTTTTAGGTATCAAATGCAAAAACAGAGAATTTTTTAAGAGGAGATTATGGAAGGTGATGACATAGAGGGAAAAGATGGGTTGGAACAGGGAAACTTTCAGTTTTCTCTCATTTCTAATGTCAACAATATCTAGAGAAAGAGAGATCAAGATTGGAAATAAAAGAATAGAGAGATTCGTTTGAGGAAAAAGGGGAGAAGGGGATTTCTAAAGAGAGAGGACTCACTCATTCGGGTTATATAAAACAGAGAAGACAGAATCGGAGGGGGGGAAGTCTTCATCATCTCAATCTGTTTTTCTTTCTTGAGTTTTTGTTCCTTCTTCTTTGTGAGAGAAGGGGAGATTACAGAGAGAGAGAGAGAGAGAGAAATTGTGGAGAGAGTGAGAGAGAGAAGAAAAACAGATTACAGAGAGAAATTATACTGTTCATCATCATCAACCATCACTCGGTTTTGAGTAAACTTTTATGCTATTTATCTTTGTATTATTTTTTCTTAGTGAGAGAGAGATTACAGAGCGATAGATTACAGGAAGAGATAAAGAAGGAAACAGAAAGTTCGAGAGAGAAAAAGAGTTGGGGAAGACGAGAAAACTATTTTCCCACAGAGAAGTCAATTGCGAGAAGATAAGAAAATCGTTTTCCCTCAGAGGTGCGTTTGGCTGCCAGGGGAAAATCAAAAGGAAATCGTTTTCAGCGAGAAAAAAAGTTTGTTTTCTCCCCTCTTTACCCCTTACTTAATTTTCCGATTCTTATTATAATTGTCATGAGTAGCTAATTTTCTTTAGTTTAGGGTTTGATGAAGTTCTGATTATGCATATTTCTTAGACGATTATTTTGATAGATTAAGCGCTTCAAGTATTGATTTCTTTCAAACTTTGTTCCTAATTTCTTCATCGATTAATACTCTTGAGTTGATTTATCATATTTAGAATGACACCTTTAATGACTTATACTTCTTAGTTGTTAGTCGATCATTGAATCGTGACTTGTATTTCATTACTTATGCTTCTTGAAGCTTGATCAACCATGTTTAGGTTATGTTCTTTAATGCTGGATACTTGCTAGTTGATAGGTAATAGTTAGAGTTGATAAGAACTTAGTATTTTGATTCATAAAAGATATGAAATTTAAGTAGATGTCTATGCATTATTATAATGGATTCTAAACCCTCGGCTACTTCCCCCATCAATTCATTTACTGTTATTATTTGTTTTTAGTATTTGTTTAATTGCTAAAAAAAAAGAAAAAAAAAATCAAAATCGAAATCAAAAACCAAGTTAGTTGTAGGTTTTAGAGTGAGTTTGACTTAGTCTCCGCGGATCAACTCCGGTCTTACCGGGTTTACTACTTGACACCCGTATACTTGCGGGTGGTGACCTATTTAGGAATCTTTCTAGGCCCATTAAGTTTTTGGCGCCACTGTTGGGGACTATGTTTTAAATTTGTTCTAATCTTGTAAATTTCTATTTTTGGTAAGTTTTTCTTTTTGGATATTTTGACTTCCTTCTCTGTTTTTGGTGTGTAGAACACTGAGGAGCTGAAGAGGAGGCGCAACAAGGAGGACGACCTCAAAAGAAAGAAATTTAAAGTTTTTTTTTCATTTATTTTATTTTTGGTGGGAGAGAGACTTTAAACATTCTAGAGTTTATTTTTGGATTTAAGTTTTGACCCTAATTTAAAAGGCGTATATTGTAATCGAAACAAAAGAAGCCTCGGGTTCGTACACTTGAGGGAAGAGTGGCCCGGATCGTCTGCAAAGGTCGTCGCCCGTCTCGAACGGGAGGTAACTTTCTCTGATCACCCACGAATCCCCTGTTAGTGGGTCCTTGTGTGTGTTTTGTGTGCCTAATTGATTTTACGATTGATTTAGTTAATCGTCTTTAGTAAGGGCACAAATCCCATTACAAGATAGGAGTCGGATTTCATCACCGATCTTTTGCCCGTTTAGGAAACAACGCTGCGAATCCCAAACCTCACTTAAAAAACTAAAATCTGATTTAGACATTAGCCCCTAAGGTTTCGAGCTCATAGGATCTTTGAAACAATTCAGGGACTCGATTTTTATTTGGCCATTCCTAAAAGGAAAATGTCACTCAATTCTTTAAAAGGTCACCTCGAGAAGAGGAAACGTTACCGAATGTAGGACGGTTATCACAACGTTCATCGTTGGTTGTCTCCAAGAATTGTTTGACCATAGTACTTTGACGGAGTAACTCTCATAACAATCATAGTTCAAGCTTTGTTATGAAGTAGGAGCTGTCTAAACTTTTAAGTGAAACTGACCAGCCTGTCTGTCGTCTAGATTTTGTTTAGGTTGCTTGGTTGAGTCAGCTTGATTGTGGTTGTTTTCCTTCTAGATCTTCGTAGTGCTTCCTCGGTTTTCGATTCAAAAAAAAAAGATGGATAGTTTGTGGTCCTAACATAATGGCAGAAGAAAAGAGAGTTATTCAAATCTACCATGGTGGTACTTAGCAAATGGTCAAATAGTGTTCGTCAACCTAGCTATCATTTTCATAATGATGATCGTTGGGATTATTCTCAACCTCAAGAAGGTTATGAGTCTCATTATAGATATCCTGATAGATCATCTTACATTCATTATAATGGAGAGTCTTATGTTTCACACGTGTCTCAACCTCAATGGGATAACAGTGGAACTGGTGACTCTACATCTTTGTTGCACCAAACTATGAGTATGCTAGCTAAGAGTAATGGAGAGTCTTATACGCCATGCATGTCTCAACCTCAATGGGATAATGGTGGAACAGTTGACTCTTCATCTTTATTGCACGAAGCTATTAGTATGATAAGGAGGAGTAATGGAGAGTCTTATGCTCCACACGTGTCTCAACCTCAATGGGACAACGGTGAAGCTGTTGACTCTACATCCTTAGCATCACCTTCATTAGCCCAAACTGTTAGTGATCTTCAAATGAATACTTCCGAATTTTGTCAGATTTTAGAAAAAAAAGACTGAAAACATTTGCAGAACTATAGAAGACATACTCAGTAGGAGAACTAGTACTATAGAAGAGGATTACCAGGACAATATAGAGTACAGTTCACAGTACCCTGTGTATGATGATGAGGATACAATTTTAGAGGAGTATAGTTCTCCCAAAAACATCGTTATTGAGCCCAAAATCTCAAAAACGGTGGAGCCCAATATTGAAATATCCTCTCATTGTACTGAACTTGAAATCCCTTCAGACTAAAATGAAGAGTGTTCTAGAGTCGAAGATGATGAGAAACCTAAACTCCCAACTGAGGATGATGAATCATGGTTGACCAATTTGTTAAATGAGTGTAATGACCCGTCTGACTTAGACGATGATCTAGAATTTTTAGAGGACCCCGATTACATCGTGATAAAAGAGATTACAGAATGTCTATCCGACCCGACTTTTAGGGACTGAGTCTGATAGTAGGTTTCTCCATTGAAGGAACCCGAAGTACCTGTTTTAGAGAACCCTAATTTAAGTCCGGGTGTCATTAATAGTCCTCTAGATTACTTTGCATTTTGTCCCTTAAAACCATGTGTAGATTTTGAAGCACTCTTTCCCTCTATCTATCATCTGTATAATGACCCATTCTATCCGGTCTGTACTTTCTCTGATGCAGTACCAAACTTAACTCCCTTAGTGTCGTCTAAGTTTGGGGATTGCCCTACTTTCTTGAGAGTCTCACATACACTATCGCCAAATTATTTAAGTGTGAGACAATTGTTCACTGAAAACTTTGTGTTTTGGATGGACCCACAAATGTATCGATTATTGGTTTACAGTTAGTTACACTTCTGTAATCCAGTAAGTATAATTCTTTCTATTTTTCGAGTCATCTGTTTTGTCTGGCTGAAGACGTTAAACTTAGCGCTTTCTGGGAGGCAACCATGCTTAGGACGTTGGAATCAAGTAATATCTTTCCCTTCACCCCGTTATTTTTGCATAGTCTTCAGAATATTGAGGACAATATTCGGTTTAAGTTTGGGAATAGGTGATTGAATTTTTTGCCAAGTCCATATTTCAAAAATTCAAAAGGGTTTAAAATTTTTCAAAATTTTTGGATTGAAAATGTGAGTCTGGTTGTTTTTGCTTGTTAATAGTTATAGAGTCTAGTTGATCGAGCTATCCGTTTGCTAAGGGTTTTTCCACGAATTTCTAGTCTTGAAGTTGTCTGTGCACTAGCCTTGTTTGTGTTAGATAGGTGAAGAGTTGACTTTTCTGAGAGAACTTAACTTGATCATTAGTGGAGACTTAACCCATGTTAGATTTTGAGCCTTTCTTTTGTTTTGAGTGATCTCTTCTGAGCTAATTCTGAGTAGAATGAAGAGCTACTGAACCTCACAACATTGAAAGAAGAACTCATTTGATCTCTTGAGTTTAAATTTTTACAACCACTAGTGATGTCATCAGGAAGCGAACCTTTCTCTTGTAGTCTGGAAACTTGAAAGCAGTGTCAACTAGAGGAAGATAGGAACTTCATCCATCATTTAGAACCCTGAGAATAAGGCATGAAGCAAAATGAAGAGAATATTACCAAGGAAAGAATAATGTCAAGAAAATAGTACTTGTATTATGAGTCATATGAAAAAAAAAAAGTTTCTTTAGTTGTTTTTAAATGTTTATCTCTTGAAGTAGTTCTTGAAGATTTGAAGACGTCGAGTTCTCAGGAGTTCTAGTTCATAATTAGTGTTGGTTGACCTCTAGGAAGCATTGTTAGAAAGTAGATCAGGTCAGAAGAGTTGGTTAGCTTCCCCATCCCGTATTAGTGGTTGTTTTCTTCCTATGAGATCAGTCGTTCATAAAAATTATAGTCCGTCTTTTATAATGTGTTGAGTTTTCCTTCATACTCATACTTGCACATTGAGTGAAATGTTTCTGAGTGACTTGAATTTTGAGTGTATGACCGTGAGGCAACAGTCGAGGCGAAATGTATTGAGAAAGTAATCAAAGTCCATGTCATATTTAGACCCTTTTAGATTTTGAAATACTAAATTTTGTGGGTTATTCACTGCAAACCCTCACGAGACAAAACTCGTCCTTTAGGGCAACCTAGAGGTTTAACGGCTTGTTGCACCTGCTAAGTGCAATCATGATTCCCTACGAAAGTGGTGAACTGGGCTTAGTTTTATTTTTCCGTTTTGCTCGAGGACTAGAAAATTCTAAGGTTGGGGATGTTTGATGAGACATGAAAATGTCCCATCTGAATCTCTTAACTCGGACTAGTTAGTCTATTTCGAGCAGTTGCTTTGATGAATTGCTTCTTTTTTCTTTTCCAGGTGTCTTAACAGGGCTTAGTGTGAAAGACATACGATATAGGGAGAAATAACTATTAAGGGTACTACGATCATTTGTGGACTCTAGTAATTTTGGCCAACATTGGTGCTTGGGTGAAAAACGGGGTCGAACACAAACCCAACAGAGAAAACGATAGTCGAATCAGAGTTCGGATGAGCAAAATATGACAGGTCAAAGTTCAAGTGGAAACCAAGTCAACATGGATCATTTGGTGACACGTGGCGCAGATCAGAACGCTACTATGAAGATTTCGGTATGCTATTGGGGCTACAGTTTCGGGATGGAGAACGGTGCCGATCCAGTACAGTCGCGAGCAAGATCTTACCGTACATCAGCGAGCATCCAACGGTTCGAAATCTCTGGTCGCACATGGGTTCATCCGAAAGGCTGCGTCAGACGACATTAACTTACCCGCACTACACCATAGTAGTCTTTCGGTTGGATAACGCCATCAGCTGTTGACGCCCAGATCTCCCCTTTCTCTCTCGTATTTTTCTCTCATCTCTCTCGTATTTTTCTCTCATCTTTTAGGTATCAAATGCAAAAACAGAGAAATTTTGAAGAGGAGATTATGGAAGGTGATGGCAGAGAGGGAAAAGAGGGGCTGGAACAGGGAAACTTTCGGTTTTCTCTCATTTCCATCGTCAACATATCTAGAGAGATCAAGATTGGAAAGAAAAGAATAGAGAGATTCGATTGAGGAAAAAGGGGAGAAGGGGATTTCTACTGAGAGAGGACTCTCTCATTCGGGGTATGTAAAACAGAGAAGACAGAACCAGAGGAGGGGAAGTCTTATCATCTCAATCTGTTTTTCTTTGTTCCTTCTTCTTTGTGAGAGGGAGGGAGATTACAGAGAGAGAGAAAAAAAAATTATAGAGAGAGAGAGAAACAAAACAGATTACGGAGAGAAATTGTATTGTTTATCATCATCAACCATCACTCGGTTTTGAGTAAACTTTTATGCTATTTATCTTTGTATTCATTTTTTCTTAGTGAGGGAGAGAGAGATTACAAAAAGAGGGAGATTACAGGAAGAGATAAAGAAGGAAACAAAAAGTTAGAGAGAGAAAAAGAGAACACGAGAAAACTATTTCCCCACAGAGAATTCAATTCCGAGAAGACGAGAAAATCGTTTTCCCTCAGGGATGCGTTTGGCTGCCAGGGGAAAATCAGAAGGAAATCGTTTCCAGGGAGAAAAAAAGTATGTTTTCTCTCCTCTTTACTGCTTACTTAATTTTTCGATTCTTATTATAATTGTCATGAGTAGCTAATTTTCTTTAGTTTAGGGTTTGATGAAGTTCTGATTATGCATATTTCTTAGACGATTATTTTGATAGATTAAGTGCTTCATGTATTGATTTCTTTCAGACTTTGTTCATAATTTCTTCATCGATTAATACTCTTGACTTGATTTATCATATTTAGAATGACACCTTTAATGATTTATACTTCTTAGTTGTTAGTCGATCATTGAATCGTGACTTGTCTTTCATTACTTATGCTTCTTGAAGCTTGATCCACCATGTTTAGGTTATGCTCTTTGATGGTGGATACTTGCCAGTTGATAGGTAATAGTTACAGTTGATAAGAACTTAGTATTTTGATCATAAAAGATATGAAATTTAAGTCGATGTCTATGCATGATTAGAATGGATTCTAAACCCTAGGCTACTTCCCCCATCAATTCATTTATCGTTATTACTTGTTTTTAGTATTATTGTTTAATTGCTACAAAAAGAAAAAAATCAAAATCGAAATTAAAAACCAAGTTAGTTGTAGGTTTTAGAGTGAGTTTGACTTAGTCTCCGCGGATCGACTCCGGTCTTACCGGGTTTACTACTTGACACCCGTATACTTGCGGGTGGTGACCTATTTAGGAAACTTTCTAGGCCCATCATTCATGAAGAACAAAACTTTTGAAAACACTATTTAAAACCAAAAATCAATCAAATTGAGTCTTTTGAAACACTTTCAATCATCATTTTTTGTTTTCAATTTAAAAACTTATTGAATCTCATTCAATACAATCAAATTGCAAGTTTAAAACACTTTTAAACTCAACTATCAAGCTAATCAAGCATGGATTAGTTCGAAACTTAGCAAAAAATTAGTTATTTGCAAGAGGCTCTAACGCCACTGAAGGGTTATGGTGGTGTCTACTAATGTCGTATAGCGGAATCTCAGACATCTCATGTCACGACATTAGTATGGTCCCAAGATTATCATGCATAAACTAATAGTTAAACTAATAAGAAAATAGATGATTACCTTAATCGCTAATTTCCCTCGAACCTTTCCAATCTCTAAAGAAGACCAAGAGCTCCAATCGTCGCTCCTCTACTTGAGACACCGAACGGTATACTTAATCTCCCACCTTGAAAGCTTGCTAGCACCCCAATGAT
>BEHA01000086.1:1353232-1374364 GCA_002897215.1 Eschscholzia californica subsp. californica | reverse complement strand
TTATACAAAAACCCAAAGATCTTGGGGGTCTCGGCATTAGGTCTCTGGCTAAAACTAATGAATCTCTCGTGGCTAATTTAGCCTGGAGATTCTTAACTAATCCTCAATCTATTTGGGCACAAATATTGCAAGCTAAATATAATTTAACAGGGGATTTCTGGTCAGTATACCAAACCCAGCAAGCTTCACCAACTTGGACTGCTATCATCCACATAAGAGACACTCTTCAACACTGCTACTGTTGGCAAATTGTCAATGGAGAGTCTGTCCGATTAGAGATTGATCCATGGGTACCTACGATAGCAGACTTCAAACCAAAAGTCAAATACAGGAGACAACAAAACCATACATTTGTCTCTGACCTTATCAGAGATAACAAATGGAATGAAGCATTAATCAAAGACATATTTCATGAAGATTCAGTTGAAGAGATTCTGAAAATTCACTTAGTGAGCTCTCCTCATCATGATACTCTAGTCTGGACCCCACACAAGAAGGGAAAGTTCTCATCAAAGTCTTGGGTAACATCAGCAGAGGCAATCCAACCATTGACACAACTTGTAAACTGTGCCTACGGGAAGTCGAGACCATAGGTCACCTCTTTGGCTCCTGTCAATGATTCCATGATCTCCTGACTTTAGCAGCAAACCATGTCGATGTTCACCACAACCAAGACCCAATCAGTAGGATCAATAATTTGGTTGACAACAAAAAAGATGAGAAAACTCTGGTTTTCGTGGCTTACCTTCTGTGGGAGTATTGGAAGGGGAGAAATGAACTAATGTTCAATAACATCCAACCAGATCTGAACAGGATTACACATCTAGCTCGGATTAAGTGTTCTGGTCTAAGAAATAGCTCCGATCCTCTGGACACGGTAGCTACAACGTCGTTGTGGATTCCACCTAGCGAGCATCAACTGAAAATCAATTTTGATGGTGCTGTTACCATGATGGGTGCATCCATAGCAGCTGTGGCAAGAGATTCGAAGGGAGATATAGTTGCTGAGATAGTCGAAAGGATTATAGCCGACTCGGCTTTAGAAGGAGAAACCAGAGCTCTCTTGTTGGCGATTAGGTTGGGAAATGAATTAGGGCAAGAGAATATCATTTTAGAAGGAGATTGCAAAAGTCTTATTAATACCATCTTGGATGGTCAGGATCTGCTCCCTTGGAGGATCCAATCCTACCTTCTAGAAGCTAGACTTGGGCTTATACGCCACCCTATATGGTCACTCAATTTCTTCTACAGGGATGCCAACAAAGAAGCCCACCTCCTGGCTCACTCTATACTATCTGATGTAACTTGAGTTTTTGGTCCATCTTGTTATTGGACGATCGTTTAGTCTACTCTTAACTTCGTATTGTACATCTCTTTTTATCTATGAAGTTATTAGTTCCAAAAAAAAAAAATATATAATATTGAAGTGGTGAAATACCAAGTTTGACTCGGCCATAACAGAGTTTACCAAAGTCGGCTATGCATGTCCAGCATGGGTTAAAGTCGGTTAGGCAATTCTTTTTTTTTTGATAAAGTTGCTAGAATATCATATATATCAACTAGTATTTACATAGACATTGTTCTTGTAGTATTTAAACAAAAAAATGGAACAGTGTCCCACACACAAGACAATGAAGAGGCTCGGGCTGTTCGAGCTATAACATCAGCCAAAATATTAGCCTTTCTAGCAACCTTAACAAAAGTAACTTCCTGAAACTTACTTTTCAGCTCCTTGATCTCCTCAATAGTGGCTCTCGAGATCCAACTACACGTGCTCTTGCCAAATGAAACTGCATCAATGACATTGGAAGAGTCTGATTCGATAATGACCTTCAAAAAACGGAGCTGCAACGCCCATTCGAGGGCTAGCAAGAGTGCTCGACACTCTCCTTCTTCGTCGTTTTGGCATCTAATAATATCTACTTTAGCTAGAAGAAAAGTAGCTTTATAATCATGAGCAGTGCAACAAATAGTGCCGGCTTATCCACCGATATAAAAGAAGCATCAACATTTATCTTGATCATACTAAAAACAGGAGGCTTCCAACATATATCATGAGAAGGAATTGAGTGACCATTAAAAGTAGTAACTTGCTGAGTGACATTAGACCTAAAATGATTATAGGAGTAAGTAATTTCACAGATGATTTGATCTGGAGTTTGTTGTTTGTTGTCAAAGAGGATTGTGCAGCGATGTTTCCATATGTGCCATAAGATAAAAGAGTACATGGTGGTATCTATTTGGTATGATGTATTATTACTAGAGATAAACCAAGAAGATATCCAATTCTTCATAATGGATGCAGTAATTAATTCAGTTCTAATGCCGAAGTGAAACCAAACGCAACGAGCCAATGAACAATGTAAAAATAAGTGCGTCTCAGTTTCAGTAGATATATGACATACAGGGCAGATATCACTACATTTAATAATATAACAAAGCTTGGTACTAAGAGGTAAAGCATTAACACAACATTTCCAAAGAAAAATCTGAATACGCGGCAAAGTGTGTAAATGCCAAAGGTGCTTTCAGAAAGAAACCTCATCTTGAGATACATTAGGACTAGCATTAAGCTTTTTATAGAGAGAGGAAACAGAATAGTCCCCTGACTTAGTAAGAATCCAGCGCCTAATGTCAGTTAAAGTTTTATTTAAAGGAATAGTGAGGATATTATGAACTATGTGAGGTTCTAATGTGTTTTGAAGAGTTGGAATGTGCCAATGATCATCCTGAATCAATTGACTAACAGTGCTAAGTGTGGACCCATAAGCGTTAGTAATAGGTGAAGGAAAATGAGGTATCCAATTGTGATTCCAGATGCTAATCTGCGTACCTTTATGAACTTCCCATATAGTATTAGACTCAATAAGGCGAAAAGTGTTATAAATTCCCCTCCAAAGCCAAGAATGAGTGGCTTTAATAAGTCCCGGAGGTTCCCTATTAGGATAATATTTAGCTTGAAGTAATAGAGTCCAAGGCTTAGGTTTGGATGTAAGAAGTTTCCAAGCTAACTTAGTCAACAGAGTAGTGTTATCAGTTTCAGGAACATGGATACCTAAGCCACCATGCACTTTTTGTGTACATAGAGTATGCCAAGCTTTATTATGCAGTTTATTCTTGTTTCCCCACCAAAATGCACATTGGGCTGCTTCAATCTTACTTAAAATGTGTTTAGGAAGTTTGAAACATTGCATTTGGTATTTAGGGACTGCAGGAACAATTGTGTTAACCACAACAGTGCGAGCTGCTAGGGATGGAAGATTATTCTTCCAAGAAGACAATTTAGCAGTAATCCTATGAGCTAAAAGTTTCTATTTTTTTCCTCTGAATAAATAGCTGAGAACCTAGATATTTATCAGTAGGGTCCATTCTGCGAACTTTCATAGAGCTACTAATGATTCTCAAAAACTTTTTTGGCGTGTTGTTGCTAAAGAAAATACCAGACTTGAAAAAATTTATCAGTTGACCAGAAGACATGCCAAAAGTATGTAGAATATTCTTCAGAGTGTCTATCACATGTAAATTATTCTCACCAAAAATCACACAGTCATCAGCAAATAATAAATGAGTAATATGGAGAGTTGAATGTGGAATTTGCAGACCTATGAATTGTCCATTGTGCAAATGCCTATCTAATAACCTAGAGAGTGCTTCCATACAAATTAAAAAAAGAAATGGAGAGAGATGATCTCCTTGTCTTACACCTCTAGATGGAGTGAAACATGAAGTGGGGCTACCATTAATAAGGATAGAAGATGAACCAGACGACAAACATTGATATACTAAATCACACCAATCATGAGAGTAACCTAATGCATGCATGATATCTATGATGAAAGACCATTCTACCCTATCAAAAGCTTTAGACATGTCTAGTTTTAAGCCAAAATAAGATTTTGCCCCTTTCACATATTTGAAAGAATGAACTAATTCATGTGCCATAATAATATTATCAGTAATGTGTCTACCAGGGACAAATGTAGTTTGAAAAGGGGATATGATATCCTCCAAAGTGCTTTTAAATCTATCTACCATAATACGAGTGATAATTTTATAAGTAGTGTTAAGTAAACTAATCGGACGAAAATCATTTGGTGTTTGAGGATTCTTAGTTTTAGGCAAAAGAAAAATGTGGGTATGATTAATATCTGGTGGCATTTGTTTGTGAGTGAAAAAATGAATTATCATTTGGTGGATACTCTCTTGAATAATGTCCAAATTATGTTGAAAGAAAAGAGGTGGATAGCCGTCCGGACCAGGGGCTGCCTCGGCTCTAAGCTTTTTAACAGTTATATGAATTTCTTCAAGAGTAGGACACCTCGTTAAAAACATGTTCTGTTCCTCCGAAATAGAAGGCTGAAATAAGTTCAAAATGTTTTCGTTAGCAGAAGGATTAGACGTAGTAGCAATGTTTTGAAAGTGTTGTAAAAAATGTCATGAATTTCATCCATATTATCCGTCCAATTATTATTAGAGTTTTTGATACTTAATATTTGATTGGTCTGACCCCTTGCTAGAGCTTTAGCGTGAAAAAATTTGGTGTTACGGTCTCCCAGTTTTATGTTATCGTCTCCAGATTTTTCCTTCCAAAAACCCTCTTTTGGAGCATATTGAGTTTCAATTTCTTGTTGAATTTGAATGATGATATCAGGGTCCTTTTGGATTTGTAAAGCCTTAATCAAAAACTCAATCTTAGAATCAATGAAGCCAAAAACAGTGTGGTTCCAATGTTTCAATTTGTTTGCTAAATATTTAAGTTTAATGTTAATATGGAAACCCGTGTATTTTTGAGTTAAAAGAGTCCAAACTTCTTCAATAAGCTAACTACATGAAGAGTCTTGATTCCAAGTTCTATAAAATTTAAAAGGTTTAGGTAAATGATGAATGTTATGATTAGTATGAAGCAAAATCGGGGCATGATCCGAGCCGACCTTGTCTAAATGAAGTAATTTACTATGAGGAAAGGTCTGAATCCAAAAAGAGTTAACTAGACTACGATCTAGCCTTTCTTGGATGAATTTTTTTGTGTATTGACGGTTAGGCAATTCATTACGGAAAGTTTCCAATTTATTTATTTTTCGCAATCTATAAAAGGGTCCAACCCATACAATTGAAAAGAAACTCCACACCAACATTGAGTGCAACTTTAGAGGAACAATACAAGAGAGTCATTACCTTCTTTTGGAGTCTAATTTTTGGGAGATTCTTGAGCTACAATTGAAGACAAATTTTGGAGAAAGACGGGAGTAACGGGTTTCATCAAATATTAATTCGGTTTTATGTTCTTCACTCTTTTCCTTTACTTGTTTATCATTAATTGAACCATGTATTTAATATCCGTGGGTTTCTAACTCTTCCACTAGGATAGAGGATGAAACCCTAACATGAGTATTTGAACCGTAATATCATATTTATTTTATTATCTCTTTTAATGTGCTTTAATGTTTTGAATTAACCGTACTTCGGTTAGCCTAAGAAACTAACAACTTGGTTCCTAATTGCATGATATTTTAAGTGAAGTGGGTTATAAGTTTAGTTAATTGCGAAAAGTTCTTTATTGTTTTATCTTCCGAAAATTGAAGATTGATTTCTAACAATTTTTGAGTTATCACAGAAGGATAATAATTTGAATTAGATATTAGATTTGAATATGATTGTTAGTGGTGAATTCCAATATCCTAGATTTACCAACTTATAGTTTTCCTCACAACTTTATTTTGTTTTCTAAGTTTCAATTTTTAGTTTTCCAACATCTTCTCAAGATCAATTATTTTCTTTCCTAGTTTATTAGTTAGTTTTAGGTTTAGACTTAATTCCGAACAAATCCTCGTGGGATCGACTTCGTGATACGTTCCATATTCACATACGGTCCCGTGCACTTGCGAGTTTTAATTTGGATTAGCTTAGTATTTAGGTCCACTAGATTTCACATCAAGTTTTTGGCGCCGTTGCCGGGGATGTGTTTTTAGGAATTGTTTCTAAATTTGGAATTGATTTTTAAACTAGTAGTTTAGGAATTTATTTGCTTTAAAAAAAAATTATTTTGTGTCTAGTGTTTTTGTAGGTGCTTTCTAAATTCTGGTTATTTGTGATTGTTTCAGATTTAGCAAGAGGTGAAGAAAAAAAAAGCCTCGGATTCAAACACTTAAGGAAAGAGTGGTCCGGGTCGCCTGCAAAGGTCGTCGCCCGTCTGGAACGGGAGGTAACTTTTTTAATCACCCACGAATCTCCTGTCAGTGGGTAATTGTGTGAATTCGTGTGCCTAATTGTTTTGCCGAGCTGTTTAGTGTAAGCATTCTAGTAAGGGTACGAACCCAGTTACAAGATAGGAGTCGGATTTCATCACCGAACTCTTGCCCAATTAGGAAACAACATAAGCGATCCTAAGCCTCGTTAAAAATTAAAATCTGACTTAGACAGTGACCCTAGGGTATCGAGCTCGTAGGACCTTCATAAACAACTCTAGAACTCGATTTTTATCTAGGCATTCTCAGAGGATAACGTGTTAGGCAATTCTTGTCGAAGGAAGACGGTTATTTTCAGCTTTCATAGCTGGGTTGTCTTCCTGGAGAATTGTTTACCGTCTACTTTGATCGAGTAACCCTTATAACAGTCATAGTTCAAGTGTTGTGGCGAAGTAGGAGCTGTCTAGATTAATAGGCAAATCTTACAAGCCATTCACTAAATCTACGTCTAATAACTTGTTGCTAGATTCTGTTTAGGTTGCTTGGTGGAGTCATCTTGATTATGCTTGTTTCCTTAGGATCTTAGTAGTGAATCCTTGGTTTTCGAAAAAAAATATTCCCTTCTCTGTCTATGTCAGTTTATGCCACCTAAACCTTGTGATCACTTAGGTCGTTCATTAAAAGAGATCAAGGAGGTGAATTTGTTGAAGTAATGGGTGAGAACATAGATCAACGTAGGATTGAGAATGCTCCACTAACCCTAAGAGAGTACATGTACCCCACAAGGACTAGTCGTCTGTCGTGTACTCAGTTGCCTGTCACCACAACTCATTTTGAGCTAAAATCGGGTATGATCCAAATGTTACCTATTTTTCGTGGTGCGGAAAATGAAAATCCCTATCACCATATTAGGGAATTTGAGGAGATTTGTTCAACCATGAAATATAGAGATATGTCTGAGGATGAGTTAAAACTGATGTTGTTTCCCTTCTCTTTGAAAGAGAAAGCTAAATCTTGGTTGCAAGTTTTGCAACCCGAGTCGATCAGTCATTGGGAAGAGTTAAGTACAACTTTTCTTCAAAAGTTCTTCCCTAAACACAAAACCGCTACCATTAGGCAAAATCTTGCAGGTTTTGTGCAGCAAGATGGAGAGTCCCTTAGTAGTTATTTAGAGAGGTTTAACGACCTCCTCTTATAATGCGCTCGCCATGGTGTCGAGAAAATACGATTAGTCCAGATTCTCTATGATGGACTAGATTATCAAACTAAAACATGGTTGAGTCATTCTGCAATGGTGGATTTGTGAATAAAACAGCGGAAGAGGCAATGGAGTACCTCTATGATGTGGCAGGGAAATCTCACCAATGGGAACCCTTTAAAGAGCCTAGGAGGACTGTAACTAACAAGGGGGGCATATACCATATAGAATCCCATCCAGCTTTTGTTGATTTAGCAAAAAGATTAGAGGCCATTGAAATAGGTAAACAAAAGTCTTTTGTCGAGTCTAGGGGCACACCAAATCCGGTTATGAGTGTAGGAAATGAACCAGTAAGTTACCCATGTTCGGTTTGTGGAGATTCTACACACACGGGTAACCGATGCACCTTATTCTTTAGTGAACGTGAACAAGCCAATGCTTTTTATCAAAATCAAAGGTATGAGAACAAACAAAGGTTTAATCCATTCTCTAACACCTACAACCCAGGATGGAGAAAGCATCCTAATTTCTCATGGTCCAACGGACAAACTCATAACACTCAATCTAGGAATATTCTTACTCCTCCCGGTTTTCCTAAAGAACCAACTGTGCAAAAACCTCCTACTCAACAAAAGTTGTTGTCTTTAGAGGAATCTCTATCATTACTCGCCCAGAGTAATGCTCGGTTCCAAGAAACAACAACTCAGATGATGAACTCCCAAGCTCAGTCCATTCTAAAGTTAGAGGCACAAATAGATCAATTGGCAAATACACTAAGTGCGAGGGAACCAGATAAATTCCCTAGCCAACCTCAACCAAACCCAAAAGGAGTGTTTGAAAGTAGTTCTTCAAAGACAAAAGAAAAAGTACAAGCAATCTTTACACTTAGGAATGGAAAAGTCATAGGTGATGAGGTGGAAGAACCTGAAAAGCGTAAAACTACTACCACCTCACCCACAAAGGATCTAATAGATAGTGAGCCACCTCCTAAATGTATAGACGATAGTTCATCTGAGAGGACCCGTACCATTCCAGCTCCTTTTCCTGAAAGGTTGGCTGTGGATAGAAAGGGTGCAAATGTTAATGAATTAAAGGATATCCTTAAAGAAGTAAAAATTAGCATTCCACTACTCGATGCAATCAAGCAGATTCCTGCTTATGCAAAACTCCTAAAGGAATTGTGTACTCATAAGCGTAAGCCACAAGTACACAAGAAGGTTTTTCTAACTGAGAATGTCAGCTCCATCATTAAAGAGCAGAAACTCCCTCCTAAGTATAAAGACCCTGGTAGCCCGATACTTCCCTGCACTATAGGAGATCATCACATAGAGCGTGCTTTACTTGATTTAGGTGCTAGTGTCAATCTTTTGCCATACACGGTCTATTTGCAACTAGGATTAGGGGAGATGAAACCCACATCTGTAATGCTTCAATTAGCTGATCGTTCTGTAAGACGTCCACGTGGTATTGTTGAGGATGTATTGATTATAGTGGGTGATCTCATTTTTCCTGTTGACTTCATAGTCTTGGATACTGAGCCAGTTGAAAATGTCAATAGCCGAATCCTAGTTATCTTAGGTCGGCCATTCCTTGCTACATCAAACGCAATCATTTTTGTAGAAGTGGGTTGTTGAGGATGTCATTTGGTAGCATGAAAATCGAATTAAACATTTTCAATGTTGGATTGCGTCCATCTAATCCTGATGAATTTGATGAGGCAGACCTAATTGAGTTGTTGATTCAAGATTTTCTACCAACTGCATTATCTCAAGATCCACTAGAACTCCTTTTGGCTTACTTTGAGTCAGCTGCTAAGGAAGAAGATGTCTAGGAAGTAAATGTTGTGTTAGAATCAACCCCAATTTTAGATCACCTCAAGTGGAAAGCCAAACCCGAACCTTTAGAAGTCAAACCATTAGTACCTAACTCATCAGTTAATATTAAGGGAATAAGTCCTTCAGTGATGCAACATCAGATCTATTTAACAGAGGATGAAAATGATGAATTATTCCTTGCTAAAATCTTATATGAGAGTGATGCCCCACTAGACTTAAGTGAAACTCTAGATTTCTTTAAGGACACTGATGACATCATAATGAAAGAAATTCTAGAAGGTCTGGCTATATCTTTACCTAAGTCGGAGTCTGAGGATCTTGGACCTAACTTGGAGGAAATTTCAATGCAACATTCTGATGAGCTTACTTTAAAACCTCCTAGTTTGAGTGTGTGTCTAGGTGAACCTGAAAATCTCTTAGATCATTTTGCACCATGTCTTTCAGAAATTCTTGTCCCTCCCATGGAAATACCTGTCAATTCCAACACGATATCTCTACCCATTTGTCAAGTTTATGAGGATCCATTTTATCCAATGTCTGTCCTCTTTAGTGTATTGCCAAACTTAGTGACCTTAGCATCATCTAAGTTTGGGGATTGCTCATTCACTCTGAGAGTCTCACTTAAACTGTTATATCATTACATAGACGTGCAACTAGACCTCATTGGATATTTCACATTCTGGGTTGACCCTCAGATTTTCTGATTACTATTTTATGGGGAGTCAGTAAACCAAAATCCATTAGGTCTAGTAACTTTTCTTTTCTTTGAGACACCATGGTCTGGCTGAAGACACTAAACTTAGCGCTAGCTGGGAGGCAACCCATGCACTTGGTAGGTTTTGGGGCACCGGTATCTGGTAATATCCTTCCTTTCACCCTTACATTTTTTTTAACATTTCTCTTTGTTCAATTTTAGAACATTGAGGACAATGTTCGGTTTAAGTTTGGGGATGGGAGGACAAAAATTTGTCCCTTCAAAATGCAAGAGGGCTTAAAATTCAAAATTTTTGAGTTGATAGAATTATGTGAGGCTAGTTGAGGATTTTGGCCTATTAATAGCTTTAGATCTTAGTTGTTATACTATCCTTGTCCAAAGATTTTGTCACGAATTTCGAGCCTTAAGGTTATTTGTTACCTAGCCATATGAGTACTATATAGGTAATGAGCTAGCACTACTAAGAGTACTAGACTAATCATTAGTGGAGACTTAACCCAGTGAGGATTTCTGAGCCTTTTTATGTCCTTCGAGTGATCTCTTCTGTATAAACTCCGAGTAGAATGAATAGCTACTCAACCTCGTAATTTTTTAGAAAACTCATTTGATCTCGTGAGTTAAATTCTCCAACCACTGAGGGTGTCATCAGGAATGCGAATAAACCTCATTCTTGTAGTCTGAGAAACTAGATTAACAGTACCATAGTAGAGGATAACAAATCATACAACCGTACCACTTAATCCAAAAGAAATCTGAGGGGAAGACAATCAAAGTTCCGATGAAAAGGAATAAGCAGTGAAGATTTCTGATGAAAAGATTGTTGGAAAAAAAAGGAAAAGAAGGTTAAAACCACACGAAGATGAAAAAGAAGAAATTTTCAAAGGAATAAAGTTCCGATGATATCAAAGAGTCTATATCCTCAGAAAACAAAAAGTTCTATTTCGACATCATATCTGTTACCTCTAAGACGGTACTGTTAGATAGTTAATCAGGTGAGAAGATGAGTGAGCTTCCCCATCCTTAGTAAAGTGGTTGAATTCCTTCCATGAGATCGTCTCTCTGAAATTTTAGTCCTTCTTAAAATCATATGTTGAGTCCTTTTTCCATATTCATACTCACACATGCGATTAAACCATTCCGAGTGATTTTTATTTCTGACTGTATGCCCGTGAGGTCGAAGTCGAGGCGAAATGTATTAGGAAAGGATTGAAGTTTTGTTTTCTCAGAACTGAAATGGTGCTCATATTGGCTTGCAACAGATACTTTGAGTCTAGATTACTAGTGAGAAAATTTTAGTACTTGAATAGTGTCTTAAACTTTGATTTTCTTCTATTGGTTTTCTAAAGTCTGACGTTAGATGAACTAAATTCTATTTTGACTCCTCTTAAACTCTAAATAGTTTGAACCCTATTCTATTTTGAAATATGAATTTTGTGGGTATATTCACTGGAAACCCTCACGAGACACAACTCGTCCACTAGGGAAAACCTAGGGGTTTAACGGCTTGTTGCACGTGCTAAGTGCAATCGCGATGCCTGCGAAAGTGAGTTAGGATTTTTATTTTTCTTTTCTTAATATAGTATTTTTTTCTGTTTTGTTCGAGGACTAGCAAAATATAAGTTTGGGGATGTTTGATGAGTACGTAAAGTACTGCGTTTTTGGACTTTAATTTACAGTATTTACGTATTAATTTTGGTGGAATAGTTAAGTTACATGGTTCTTGCAGGAATTTCTCAAAATTATACAGAAGCTATTGATATAAAGAAATTCACATTCGAAGATATCATTATGGGTGTTGAGATATACTGTGTCGGTTAAGAGAAAAATTGAGGGAATGGTCATTTAGGATCAGAGTTATATGGGGATGGATATAAAGAAGTGGGTCCTGCAACAAGCGCCCCATAGTTTGGTTGTAGCAGGGCGCCCATCATAGTCATCTAGAGTGCCTTTAACATTCCATCCATTAATTCAAACTCAACCTGTGATACTGTGACGTGGCTGCATGGTTTCCAAGCTTTGGTTTCCAAGCTTAGAAGTTCCCTCGTTAATTAACTCCTCACAAGAGCACAACCAATATTGAAGTGGTGAAATACCAAGTTTGACTCGGTCATAACAGAGTTTACCAAAGTCGGCTATGCATGTCCAGCATGATTTAAAGTCGGTCAGGCAATTCATTACGGAAAGTTTCCAATTTATTTATTTTTCGCAATCTATAAAAGGGTCCAACCCATACAATTAAAAAGAAACTCCACACCAACATTGAGTGCAACTTTAGAGGAACAATACAAGAGAGTCATTAGCTTCTTTTGGAGTCTAATTTTTGAGAGATTCTTGAGCTACAATTGAAGACAAATTTTGAAGAAAGACGGGAGTAACGGGCTTCATCAAATATCAATTCGGTTTTATGTTCTTCACTCTTTTCCTTTACTTGTTTATCATTAATTGAACCATGTATTTAATATCCATGGGTTTCTAACTCTTCCACTAGGATAGAGGATGAAACCCTAACATGAGTATTTGAACCCTAATACCATATTTATTTTATTATCTCTTTTAATGTGCTTTAATGTTTTGAAATAACCGTACTTCGGTTAGCCTAAGAAACTAACAACTTGGTTCCTAATTGCATGATATTTTAAGTGAAGTGGGTTATAAGTTTAGTTTTTTTTTTGTTAAACTGGTTATAAGTTTAGTTAATTGCGAAAAGTTCTTTATTGTTTTATCTTTCGAAAATTGAAGATTGATTTCTAACAATATTTGAGTTATCAAAGAGGGATAATAATTTGAATTAGATATTAGATTTGAATATGATTGTTAGTGGTGAATTTCAATATCCTAGAATTACCAACTTATTGTTTTCCTCACAACTTTATTTTGTTTTCTAAGTTTCAATTTTTAGTTTTCCAACATCTTCTCAAGATCAATTATTTTCTTTCCTAGTTTATTAGTTAGTTTTAGGTTTAGACTTAATTCCGAACAAATCCTCGTGGGATCAACTTCGTAATACGTACCATATTCACATACGGTTCGTGCACTTGCGAGTTTTAATTTAGTCTATTTAGCCTAGTATTTAGGTTCACTAGATTTCACATCACTATCCTCAAGCTTCTTCAATGAACTCATAGACCCTAAACTCTAATTACAAGACTCTAACGATTCGCAGATCGTATAAACTTGAAATTGAAATTAATTACAAATATGCACCCATCCTTGCTTAAAAAAAAGAATAAAAAAACAAATCTATGGTCGTACTAGTTTCCCGCATTCACATCATATGCATTCATATAATATATCAAGGCAAAGAATTATATATGCATGATAATCCGGGAGATACTTTTGTCGACATCCCATGTCACAATACGGGCCTTAAGTCTAATCTCAAAGAAGTCGACTAATGGCGCGTTCCGGTTTTATCTTTTATGATCGTAAAAATCAATCTCAAGAAAAACTCCGTTTTTGGGTTTTGAAAAAAAAAAACCGGGTCAATATAGGAAAAAATAGGTTTGACTTTAAACGATTTTGAAATCCATTTTTAAGAAAAACCTTTTCGAGTCTTCAGGTGACCCGATTTGATTTTGGTTATATTTTGGTGGACCGGGAGAAAAGTTGAGACTTCCGTCAAAAATTCTCACTTGAGTCGAGACTCGTGGAACTTTGGCCTTTAGACCCTTAGTCACCGTCAGAATAGCCCAAGATCATCCATTAGTCAAAGCCCAAGACCCGGAAGTCAAGGCCCACTAGGTTGGTCCGGTCCAAATATAGTCGGGTCTAGTGTAGGCACGGCCCAAGACCGACCTACACCTAGTTTGGCCGAGCCAGACGCACCTAGATGCGTCTCGGGCTCGGCTGAGGTCTAGGACGCGTCCTGGCCGCATCCAGGATGTTTGGCCTAGGTCCGGACGCGTCTAGATGCGTCTGGACCTCAGGCCGAGCCTTATGGGTGTCTTGGGTGGTGCCCGGGACACCCTAGGCCGTCCGGATGCAAATCTGATGCATCTTGACTATAGGCCGCAACTCTTGGCATCTCGATCCAGTACCGAGATGCCAAGGACGCACCAGACGCGTCTGGTGCTGTCTTCTAGTTTCTCGGCCCAGTCGAGACGCTCTAGGTCTACTAGGACGCGTCCTGGACGAGTCCTTGTGGTCGCATGTGTCTCGGTCCTAGTGTCTCGGTCCTAGACCGAGACATACAAGGGATGTCTGGGGCGCATCCCAGACGCGCCCTCATCCCGGGTCAACAGACGCAACCGACTCAGTTGTGCAATCTGAGTCGGTCTCGGTTATCTGATCGAGACGCATCAGCTGCTACTGCTGCTGCCATGACGCGTCCGGCCAGCAGCACATGCAGCCCAATTTTTAGGAACTTCCAAGTTTCCTTCTTTTTTAGTTGTTTCTAAAGCTTTAAAATCCCAATTTTAGAAACTTCTAAAACCAAATTGTTTGTTCTTGAGAGAATTTATAATTCATTGATGAGACATGAAAATGTCCCATCTGAATCTCTTAACTCGGACTAGTTAGTCCATTTCGAGCAGTTACTCTGATGAATTGCTTTTTTTTTTCTTTTTCAGGTGTCTTAACAGGGCTTGGTGTGAAAGACATACGAAATCGGGAAAAATAACAATTAGGGGTACTACGGTCATTTGTGGATTCTGGTAATTTTGGGCAACATTGGTGCTTCGGTGAAAAACGGGGTCGAACACGAATCCAACGGCGAAAACGAGAGTCCAATCGGAGTTCGGATGAGCACAATATGACAGTTCAAAGTTCAAGTGAAAACCAAGTCAATAGGGATCATTTGGTGACACTTGGCGCAGATCAGAACCTTATTATGAAGATTTCGGTATGCTATTGGGAGGTGCGGGCTACACTTTCGGGATGGAGAACGGTGACGATCCAGTGCACTCGCGAGCAAGATGTTACCGTACATCAGCGAGCATCCAAAGGTTCGAAATCTCTGGTCGCACATGGGTTCATCCAAAAGGCTGCGTCAGACGACATTAACTTACCCGCACTACACCATAGTAGTCTTCCCTGTTGGATAACGCCAACAGCTTTGCCGCCCAGATCTCCTTGTTGGAAACTTGAAAGCAGTGTCAACTAGAGGAAGATAGGAACTTCATCCATCATTTAGAACCCTGAGAATAAGGCATGAAGCAAAATGAAGAGAATATTACCAAGGAAAGAATAATGTCAAGAAAATAGTATTTGTATTATGAGTCATATGAAAAAAAAATGTTTCTTTAGTTCTTTTTAAATGTTTATCTCTTGAAGTAGTTCTTGAAGATTTGAAGACATCGAGTTCTCAGGAGTTCTAGTTCATAATTAGTGTCTATTGACCTCTAGGAAGCATTGTTAGAAAGTAGATCAGGTGCGAAGAGTTGGTTAGCTTCCCCATCCCGTATTAGTGGTTGTTTCCTTCCTATGAGATCAGTCGTTCACAAAAATTATAGTCCGTCTTTTGTAATGTGTTGAGTTTTCATTCATACTCATACTTGCACATTGAGTGAAACGTTTCTGAGTGACTTGAATTTTGAGTGTATGATCGTGAGGCAACAGTCGAGGCGAAATGTATTGAGAAGGTAATCAAAGTCTTGTCTGTTCAGAACCGAAATGATACTCATATTGGCTGGTCACGTGCATTTCGAGTCTTGATTACTAGTGAAGAGATTTTTAGCGTTTGTATGGTTTGATTGACTTCGATTTCATTTCTGTTAACTTTCGAAAATCTACCAGATAAACATTTTTAGTCCATGTCATATTTAGACCCTTTTGGATTTTGAAATGCTAAATTTTGTGGGTATATTCACTGCAAACCCTCACGAGACAAAACTCGTCCTTTAGGGCAATCTAGAGGTTTAACGGCTTGTTGCACGTGCTAAGTGCAATCATGATTCCCTACGAAAGTGGTGAACTGGGCTTAGTTTTATTTTTCCATTTTGCTCGAGGACTAGAAAATTCTAAGGTTGGGGATGTTTGATGAGACATGAAAATGTCCCATCTGAATCTCTTAACTCGGACTAGTTAGTCTATTTCGAGCAGTTACTTTGATGAATTGCTTCTTTTTTCTTTTTCAGGTGTCTTAACAGGGCTTAGTGTGAAAGACATACGATATAGGGAGAAATAACTATTAGGGGTACTACGGTCATTTGTGGACTCTAGTAATTTTGGCCAACATTGGTGATTGGGTGAAAAACGGGGTCGAACACGAACCCAACGGAGAAAACGAGAGTCGAATCGGAGTTCAGATGAGCAAAATATGACAGGTCAAAGTTCAAGTGGAAACCAAGTCAACATGGATCATTTGGTGACACTTGGCGCAGATCAGAACGCTACTATGAAGATTTCGGTATGCTATTGGGACGTGCGGGCTACACGTTCGGGATGGAGAACAGTGACGATCCAGTACACTCGCGAGCAAGATGTTACCGTACATCAGCGAGCATCCAACGGTTCGAAATCTCTGGTCGCACATGGATTCATCCAAAAGGCTGCGTCAGACGACATTAACTTACCCGCATTACACCATAGTAGTCTTTCTGGTTGGATAACGCCATCAGTTGTTGACGCCCAGATCTCCCCTTTCTCTCTCGTATTTTTCTCTCATCTTTTAGATATCAAATGCAAAAACAGAGAAATTTTGAAGAGGAGATTATGGAAGGTGATGGCAGAGAGGGAAAAGAGGGGCTGGAACAGGGAAACTTTTGGTTTTCTCTCATTTCCATCGTCAACATATCTAGAGAGATCAAGATTGGAAATAAAAGAATAGAGAGATTCGATTGAGGAAAAAGGGGAGAAGGTGATTTCTACAGAGAGAGGACTCTCTCATTCGGGTTATGTAAAACAGAGAAGACAGAACTAGAGGGGGGGGAAGTCTTCATCATCTCAATCTGTTTTTCTTTGTTCCTTCTTCTTTGTGAGAGAGAGGGAGATTACAGAGAGAGAAAAAAAATTATAGAGAGAGAGAAACAAAACAGATTACAGAGAGAAATTGAATTGTTCATCATCATCAACCATCACTCGGTTTTGAGTAAATTTATGCTATTTATCTTTGTATTCGTTTTTTCTTAGTG
Organism: Eschscholzia californica subsp. californica; assembly: GCA_002897215.1. Taxonomy (NCBI): domain Eukaryota; kingdom Viridiplantae; phylum Streptophyta; class Magnoliopsida; order Ranunculales; family Papaveraceae; genus Eschscholzia; species Eschscholzia californica. Next base: position 1,357,361 of record BEHA01000086.1, on the reverse strand, counting down.
AGGGAGAGAGAGATTACAAAGAGAGGGAGATTACAGGAAGAGATAAAGAAGGAAACAGAAAGCTAGAGAGAGAAAAAAGAGTTGGGGAACACGAGAAAACTATTTTCCCATAGAGAATTCAATTCCGAGAAGACGAGAAAATCGTTTTCCCTCAGGGGTGCGTTTGGCTGCCAGGGGAAAATCAGAAGGAAATAGTTTCCAGCGAGAAAAAAAGTATGTTTTCTCCCCTCTTTACTCCTCACTTAATTTTCCGATTCTTATTATAATTGCCATGAGTAGCTAATTTTCTTTAGTTCAGGGTTTGATGAAGTTCTGATTATGCATATTTCTTAGACGATTATTTTGATAGATTAAGTGCTTCATGTATTGATTTCTTTCAGACTTTGTTCATAATTTCTTCATCGATTAATACTCTTGACTTGATTTATCATATTTAGAATGACACCTTTAATGATTTATACTTCTTAGTTGTTAGTCGATCATTGAATCGTGACTTGTCTTTCATTACTTATGCTTCTTGAAGATTGATCCACCATGTTTAGGTTATGCTCTTTAATGGTGGATACTTGCTAGTTGATAGGTAATAGTTACAGTTGATAAGAACTTAGTATTTTGATTCATAAAAGATATGAAATTTAAGTCGATGTCTATGCATGATTAGAATGGATTCTATACGCTAGGCTACTTCCCCCATCAATTCATTTACCGTTATTACTTGTTTTTAGTATTACTGTTTAATTGCTACAAAAAGAAAAAAAATCAAAATCGAAATCAGAAACCAAGTTAGTTGTAGGTTTTAGAGTGAGTTTGACTTAGTCTCCGCGGATCGACTCCGGTCTTACCGGGTTTACTACTTGACACCCGTATACTTGCGGGTGGTGACCTATTTAGGAAACTTCTAGGCCCATCATTCATGAAGAACAAAACTTTTGAAAACACTATTCAAAACCAAAAATCAATCAAATTGAGTCTTTTGAAACACTTTCAATCATCATTTTTTGTTTTCAATTTGAAAACTTATTGAATCTCATTCAACAATCAAATTGCAAGTTTAAAACACTTTTAAACTCAACTATCAAGCTAATCAAGCATGGATTAGTTCGAAACTTAACAAGAAATTAGTTATTTGCAAGAGGCTCTGACGCCACTGAAGGGTTATGGTGGTGTCTACTAATGTCGTATAGCGGAATCTCAGACATCTCATGTCATGACATTAGTATGGTCCCAAGATTATCATGCGTAAACTAATAGTTAAACTAATAAGAAAATAGATGATTACCTTAATCGCTATTTTCCCTCAAACCTTTCCAATCGCTAAAGAAGACCAAGAGCTCCAATCGTCGCTCCTCTACTTGAGACACCGAACGTTATACTTAATCTCCCACCTTGAAAGCTTGCTAGCACCCCAATGATGGTTTGACATGAAGAAGACCTTCTTCTTGCTTGACTAGTTGATAGCTTGGGAATTAGCTCACTTTCTCCTCTCTACTTGATGTGGTAGAGTGAGAAATCTCTAAGAAAAGTTCCAAACCTTATTCTCTGCTCTAAGAGTCTTTATATAGAACCCTAATAAGAATCCTAAAAGACCCTTTAGAATAAGATTTAAGAAAATTGTCGAAAATAACAACTAGTTATTATTTTCTCAATTCCTTAAGGAGGTGACGTCCAAACCCAGCCAAAACTGGCAGATTTTATGTTCCTTATCTCAGGAACCGACCCTCCAAAAATCAGTCCAATCCGAGCCCTAAAAGTGCTCCAATCGGTTTAGGCCCAAACCCTGTTTTCGGGCCTTTTTGCTATCTTTCGCCTAAATTCTCTTTAGGCCTGTGAGATATGTTTATGGGACACTCCCATGTTTATATCTCACTCCCACTAGTCATATCATCCGATTAAAAACCCGTTCCTATGTGTAACCCGTTGTAGGATCCGATCGAAGTTAGCCGCGAATTACTTCGTAATTCGACGATCGTAGTTGGTTTCTAGCTAAACACTACGATCTCTAAATCAATCGGACTTGATGATCTTCTTCATCAATTGCCCTATCCGAAAAATTACTCGCATTGCAATCTTGGTCGAAGGACATCTCCTTCAGGGTTCATGTAATTGTGGTTGATACCTCAATCCTAAAGTTGTGGGGGCTTGAAGCGTGCCTAATGTTGACCGACTTAATTCAGAATCCTATCAAAGATCCCAGACAGTGAGGAGTATTTATTAAACTTGGACTTGAAAAGTCTTTTAAGGAGGAAACATCTCCTAAAGAATCTACATCCTCGGAAACATAATCTAAAAAATTTCTTAAACAAGGTATCTCCTAAATACTGAAGATACGGGGAATCTCAAAGAAGAATCGTAATATCTTCAGACTACGAAATAAAAGTTTTAGTCCAACACGGTGGATCTCAACCGCCTCCTCGTAGTCGGTGAAAGAAGCTTACAAAAGATAATCAAATCGTCTCAAAGCAGACAGAGACACAACACATCGAGTACGTCATAACTCCATAGGAAAGGTTCACTATTCAATTAATTTAACTGCAAGGGCAATCTAATCATCTTGAGCGTCAAGGAGATTCTGAGTTCCATGCAGGTTTCGCCCCCTGTTTGCGAGGAGCAGATCGAGATTCAAAGCAGCAGCCTCACTATTTTGACTAATACTAGAAGGACAAATTTTGACAATAGCACATTCAATGATCAATTATTTAACTGCAAGGGCAATCTGACTGTCTTGAGTGTCAGAGAAGTTTCCGAGTTTTTACAGATTTTGCCCCAAGATCAAGAGGAGCAAAGCGAGATTCAATGTAGCAGTCTCATTATTAGTAGAAGAAGGACGTACCACATTCAGATTGTGAGAGTAAATCATAACAACATTATGGACAAGATAGGAAATAAATGTTGAAAGTTACCCTTTGTGTCTCATAAGAAACTTATCGAAGTCTCTAAAAAACAAAATGAAAGGAGAATCTCTGCTTTCAGTAGATACAACCTGGGAAGTAACAAAGGAAGTTAAACACGGAAAAGATAAGACAGACGAAAAGAAACTGAAATCTCAAGGGAATAACCACCTTGAATAGTGTCTGTATGACTAGCTTTTTGAAATCATCCTCAACTGATGTTTGTATTGTACGATCATTAGCTACAAAATAAGTAAAGCTTCAATGTAAGTTACAGCAAGATCAATAATGTGATTTTTCTCAGATATACCTCCGAGGTCAGCCTCAATTTTAGAAGATATATCATCTCCAGAACGAATGTGAACTCTCCGGATAGTTCTATAAGCTGGGTCTCTGAATGTACCATGTGCAAGAAATAATGATGTAGATTGTTGCGGAAGCGAAATAACATTGGAATCCATTACTAAAACTAAAGAAGAGACAAGAAAGAGACAAGAAATAACTAATGATAAACTAAAATAACTGTAAAGAAAGAAGATGCAATCAAGGGGTTTGTTTATAATTCAATTCAATGATTAACAAGACAGACCAGACTTCTCTTATATAGAGATTGTACTTTCCTAGATAGACTCAAATAAAGAAAGAAGAAAACTAGTAAGGATACTTTCCTTGATTGCTAGGACTCTAAACATGGAAACCCTAAATACTAGACTGGTAACTTAAATTAATATAGTATCTTGGCCATTGGGCCTGTTATTGGTTTGGCCGTGAGGCCTATTGGTGGGATGGCCGCCATCATACTCCCCCGCTGTGGAACAACTTGTCCCCAAGTTGGTGTCTTCGTAAATTGGCTCTGCCAGACAAAACGGGTAGAAATCGGCGACAGTGAAGGCAATCCTTAGTTCCCACTTTGCTCGTGATTTGCCGAAAAGTTGAAGAAGACAAATATTGATCATAAGACCAACTATAATCTGACTCATATACTGACAAGATACTTTCAAAAGCAGTAGGAGTGCATAAAAGTCCAATAAATTGCGACATCTTCCATCATCTTTGAATTTGACGAAGAAGACCACAAAAACCGCATAATTCTCTACGGAAAAATCAACTTTGAATTTCTGCATCCAGTTCGTCACTTCTACAAAAATAGCTATAAATATCTTCCCTCGTTCATAGTGGAGTTTATTAACCAAAGATCTACCAATAACTGGTAATCTAGTTACTTCCCAAGCCAATATTTC
>BEHA01000086.1:1283105-1350033 GCA_002897215.1 Eschscholzia californica subsp. californica | reverse complement strand
ACTATGTACCATCATAATGAGGTAAAGTTAAACTGAGTGATAATGATATTTCTGTTTCACTAGAGTTAAGAACTACAACTCTATGTGGCTAGCAATTACAGTTTGTCTTTTCATTTTTTTGTACACATCTCAAGGACTTTGGATCAAAACGTGGGCTTAGATTGGACTAGGGATTCGATGATTTGGGCACAGCATAGTTTCAGTAAGATTTATATGGTAATGAGTTTACTTCTTTCTTAACTGCTTCTTCCTTTTCAGACAAAATTAACTCAATGTGGCAAGGAGACGACATATAAGCCGCGAAAAACAAACATAATCAGGGGGAATAAATAAAAATAAACTGAACTTATTAAGCTGACAGACAAATAGCAAAAATTAATTTGCCTTCTGTGAGCACGGTATGTCCTACGTCTTTGCTTCTGGGCTTGGTTAACTTGGATGTGAGAAATGTAAAGAGAATCCACATATTTGCCTTCAGCTTCCACGAATAGTAGATGGTGTTGGGAATTACATGTCTTTAAGACTACCCTAATCATCTAACTAGTGTTGGTAGCGGAATCTCAAACATCATATGTTTAACACTAGATTATCCAGGATCCTATGCATGAACTAAAGATGAACTAGAAGGAAACAAGAATACCTTATTCGCTTTTCCACGAACTAAATCCCCTCCAGTATTTGGAAGATAAGATCTCCAAGTGTAGCTCCTCTACTTGAGACACCGAGTAGTTGACTTGAACTCCCTCCTTCGAGTCAGCTAGGACCTTCTTAAGGGTTGAGATGAAGAACTCCTTCTTCTTGACTAGATAATTGAGAAAGACTCTCTCTCTCTCTCTCTCTCTCTCTCTCTCTCTCTCTCTCTCTCTCTCTCTCTCTCTCTCTCTCTCTCTCTCTCTCTCTCTGAGTAAGTTACTTTGAATTGCTTTCAGTTGGCTTTTCTTAACTCTTACTTTTAGGTTGTCTAACTTGGTTCTTATATAGAAGTCTTTGGATAGGTGTTTGACCCAATTTAGGATTCCTAAAGACCTAATTAGAAGGTATTTCCCAAAATACTCTTTTAGGGATTTCTAGGGTTAATCTGATGTGGCCGGCCAGAGTAGCCCCCATGGGCTTGGCCTGGCCGGCCCACTCATCATACCTGGCCATCTTTATGGCCGGACCCTTGCCCTGGTCGGCCATCTTATGGCCGGCCCACCTTTTAGCATATCTGGTCTTCCCTTTCGAGTCCGGTTATGTCTATCTTTGTTCGGACTCCTTCGATTCAATTGGCAATGCATCCAATCCATCTATTTTCCAATCTCCCACTAGTCAATTTTCTCCGGTCAAACCAATACTCTTTGTGTAACCCTTGTAGGATCCGGTCTATGTTAGTTGCGGATTATCGAAGTGATCCGGCGATCGTAAGCGGCTTCTAGCTAAGCATTATGACCCCTAATTCGACGGACTAGGTAATCTTCCGAGTAAGCTCATCATGATCCTACGAGCCAAATCGTACGCATTGCCATCTTGGTCGAAGGACACTCCTTCGGAAGGATACCATTCCTTCAGACCGAGGGAATATATCCTTCAGTCTCCCACTTGTACTTAGAACAAGTGCAATGCTCGATTCCCATGTCTTTTCATATCTCATCTGATACGTCATATTTATTAGACTTTCTTGATCGGGAGGACAGACTGTCAAATCAAATGATTAACTCTTAATCCATTTTAGCACGGTCAGGCATTTCCAGTTGTCACTCCTCAAGTTGCCTAGAGATGCTTTATCCTAACTTTCGTTAGGAAAACATATTCCCTTCTTGTACTCCCACCCAGCTTCATGTCTATCATGTTTCACTCGGCCTCCGTTTTTATAACCTTCTTTCGCGGCACGGCGTTTGACCGGACCAAGGCTTGACATTCCTAACATAAGATGAGTTTCCAACTTGCTAAATGAGAGTTATGACGTTCATATCTTGAACTCTTGAAGTACTCTCACTTGGTGGGTTTCCCGTGTATCAACTTATACACCCATGAAGTTGATTGAGTACTCCTACTCCCATAGCCCAAGAAACAGCGCTATCTTGTCAATCACTCATGCTAGTCTTCTTAAGTCATTGTTGTCCAACCAATGACCTGGACTAGGGATAATGTAATGGATATCGCTGCCATGTTCACTTAGTAGGGTTTCTTTCATTAGATCACGCATCTAATAAACCTACCTGGAACTTTCCATTATTTTGAACTGTCGTCTAAATTCCAAACCACAATTTAGATGACGAAATAAACTAATTTGTCTCGGATAACAAGAGTTTGTAAAAGTGAGTTCCCCACATAAACTCCTTTACGTGCCCAATTTTATAAGTCTCTTAGGGCAGTCTTTTGTGACCCTAATGTCTTGGATTTGTACATCTCCCATGTTCGATCGAAGGTGACAGTTTAGTCGTGGATTCAATCCATGTTTCATTTCACTTTGCTCATTATTATCTTGTTGAAGAACGCCTTCGTCAGCCTTTACGATAACATCAGTTTTCTTAAACTGAAACTAAAACTTCCTAATTTTTAATTGTACTTTCTCTTCTAGTAGAGTTTGCGACGACTCCCACTGTGAAACCCGTTTCACCTGGTTGTCCTTCCTAAAAGATTCATATCTTTATTTTCGGAAGATTGCTATTTATGACTTTCTTCAACTTTTACTTTCAGAGACTTTCTCCTAGATGCTCTAAGTATCCTATGACCCTCTCTGTTACTTATGGGTGACGACATCAAATATCTCTAGTATTTCTAGATGTGCGAGTAAACATCGATCATCTTCATGATTGATTTTATGTTTTGGGACATAAGTGTCTCCCTCATGTGTGCTTTTGCTCATCAGAATTTCAAATTCTGAATCTTGCTTAGTAGTGATCCATGAGAGATGGGTAAAATCTCTCTCTAAGAGTATTTCTAGTAGACCTCTTCAAAACTCCTTTTGAACGAGTCCTATCATCTTTTGATCTATCTCCGTATAGATTTCGATGGCCAATTAATTTACCCTCGTCTGGTATCCTATTGAGTCAGTTCCCTAACTGATTCTCAATTTCAGAATGTCTCACATACAGGACGTAAAACTAACTTGTTTCACTCCCACTTACCCTCTTGTCGAACAAGACTTTAACATTTTTCCAGAAAATCAACCCTTGAATTTCTTTATGAATGTTAGATACCTACTCTTACTTTTGATCTTTTATGACTCTCGACCAATTTTCAGAGTTTGGTTCCGCTATAGTTTTGTGGGTCTTCTAAAGACTCACTCGGGGTTTTGAACAATTTCGTGAAACCTTCTTAACTCCTTAAGAAGTTTCCTGGTGAGTTTTTCTCTTACTCCCATTTATTTCTCAGCTCGAATCGTATTCGAATATTTTTCCCACTTGTCTTCTTAAAAATCCCCTTTCAAGGAAGACACCATCGAGAGCAACAATCTAATTGTTTCGATGTTTTAAGGGAAAAATCTCATTTTTCTTCCTTTGAAGAAATTACGTCTAAAGTGTTTAAGACTTTGAAATAAAAGACTGGTTTTAGAACTCTTTCTAAACCCCATACTTGTATGGAACTCTTTTATTTACTATAGCAGCTTTAGGTTTAGTGGGTAGGCAGACTTGTATTGGACACTTTTGTTTCGGAAGACTATTTACTTACACTTATGATCTCATCATGATCTCAAGTCAATTTGATTCCTTACTGGATTAAGGTCTAGTTTCTAAAACTTTTCCTAATATCGAGTATTTAGTCTGTTCTAGTCATATTAACCATAATCTTATGCCTAACATAAGATTATTTGATTAATTGACCTTTGTTTTGTCATAAGAGATTTTAGTCATACTATGTCGGTTTGAACCATGTTTAATCCAACTAGATTACTTAGATTAGAATAACTAAATTGAATCGTTCGTTATTAATGTTTGAAAGTTAAATAGGCATCTTTAAGAACATCATAAAATACTAATACTTTATTATCTCCATAATCGTTATTACAGAGTCGATGTTCGAAAAGAAAAACTAAAATCTTATTAACGTAATGCCTATGGAAACTATGATCCTTCTTTAGCTTTTTCAGCAACCTTAGCTCCTGACAGGTTCATCTCCTTCCAATTAAAATCCTTAACTCCCACATGCTCCTGTCATTCATAATTCAATAAGCATTAGGTATCATATACCTTTAAGGGAATCTATTTAATTGAATCAACTTTTAACATCTTTACCTTTAGCGAAACTCACAGTTCAATTCTTCTTGTCTTCCAGGAATTTGGGACAGTTTCTCTTCCAATGGCATGTGCCATCACAATAGAAACACTTGGAATCAGAAGCGGCTCCCTTGGTTTTGGCAACTTGTTTTCCCTTTCCTTTGCCTATTTTCTTCTTGTTCTTTTGTTTCCCGTCCCTCTTAAATCCCTTGTCCTTTTAAATCATTAGAACTTCTTTCTTAGGTTCAACTACTACAATATTCTCTTCGGTTGTCTGGAGCATTGTGTGTAGTTCCTCCACGGATTTATCCCATCCATTCATATTGTAGTTCATTCTAAATTGATTGAACCCGATATGAAATGAATGTAGGATTATATTAGTGGCGAAATCCGGGCCATGATCGACTCCAAGTCATGCTAGTTTCCCAAAAAGACTGATCATTTTGAAAACATGTGGCCCTACAAGCTTTCCCTTTTCAAGGCGACAATCCAGTATTGCCATTGATGTCTCGTACTTCTCCATTCTAGACTTCTTTTGGAACAATTCCCTAAGTTGTCTTATCATGGTGTAAGCATCCATGTGTATGAACTTATCCTGAAGATTAGGTTCCATGGTTGCTAACATTAAGCACGTTACGGGTTCGGACTTCATCTGAAGTTTCTTTTCTTGCTCCTTCTATTCATTAGTCGAATCTTCATTGATTATCGGAACAGGAGTGTCTAAGACAGCTACCTTGTTTTCGGATCTGAGAACAAGTCCTAGATTCCTCTCCCAAACCATAAAGTTATCTCCATTCAGCTTCTTCTTCTCAAGAAGCCAACGGATGTTGAAGGATTCTTTGGTTGTCATAATTAAACTACATGTAAAGAACGCAAAGTGACTTAGATTTGTTATCCTATCAAAATCCTAGTTTTTCCATATTATTCAAGAATCTATCCCTATTTGAATAATATGATTCCAAGATCCTAATTCTTCGAAGTTAAGCGTACTAGGGCATTGCCCTTAACCCCGTCATCCTGAGTGAGTAACACCTTTACTGATCATACTTCTATGACTCTTGGTTAATAAGTTTCACACCATTGAGTACTCCCACTCGAATCATGATCTCATCATCCGATTCGTCAATGGTTTCTATAGACCCTATACTCTAAATATTATTCGGGCAGATCACACTTGTGCTTAGAAACAAGAGTAGAAAAATTTCAAAGACAATACTATTCTACGCATTCACATATGTACATACAATAATATGACATTCATAATAGTATAAAGTATGTATCCTAGATTCGTTTTTAGGTTCACTATGTTCCGTATAGCTATACTTGGGAAATTGTGACATCTCTATGTCTAACGGCCTTCTAAGTCTATTTTCGTAAAATTCAGACTAATGGCACGTTATGTTTCTTCCTTAATGATTTCCAAAATCGATTTAAGGAAAAACTTCGTTTGGACCTTCGAATGGCTCGGGTCAATGTCGGAAAAATCATGCTTGAAACCGGGTGTAAAGATAAGAAAACTCCCACTCGGGTTAAGATCCAAAAGACCTCGAGTCAAACTCAAAAGACCCAAGTCAAAACCCTGGTCAAAGTCCTTTGACCAGTCCCGGGTCAAAGTCCTTTGACCAGTCCCGGGTCAACCCAAGACTTGTCTTGACTCAGCCTAGACATAGGCCGGACCTAGAGACAGCACGTTCCGAACGTGCTCAGTCCTTAGTCGGATGCGTCCTAGCCCAGCTAGACGCATCCTAGCCGTGCCAGATGCGTGTGTGCTAGGACCGTGCTCAGGCAATCTAGGATGAGAGGCCTTGGAGCATACTGGACACGTCCTAGACGCGTCCAGACCATTGGGTCAGACGTGCACCCTCTCGAACTCCAAGTCTGAGAGGCATTGGACGTGTTGGACGCGTCCTAAACGCGTCTTAGCATGGGACAGTCCCTAGGCCATTTCGGACTCTAAGACCGAGATGCCCAAGTGCACCATGGATGCGTTCTGTGCATAGGACGGCATGGGCCATCTCGGACTCTAAGTCTGAGATACCCCCGGACGCTCCAGACGCGCCTGGACGCTTCAGTAGCATCCTAGGTGCGTCTAGACTTGCATCCAGGGTCACTGTCCTAGACCGAGACCAACTAGGAATGCCCAGACGCGTCTGGGATGTCTGAGACGCGTATGTCTCGGACTATCCTAGTTCGTCTCAGACTGGGACTGGCTAGACGCGTCCTAGACGCACTGGGTTGTCCGAGATTTTAAAATCTCGGACTCCTAATCCGGCACGGACTAGCATTCCCAATCCTGACTATCCCGGGTCTCGGGTCTCGCTGGACCGGTCTGGACGCGTCCTGGCCGGTCCGGCCAGTGGGTTTCTAAGAAATTTTAGAAACCCTAACCGACCTAAGTCTTCTCCTTCTTCTTTCTTCTTTTCCAGCTGTTGTTTGGCTACTGTTTTTGATGAATTCATCATCAAAAATCTTAGATTTTTTTATGTTTTTCATCAAAATCTTTTAAACATCAAACTAGTTTTCGAAAACCCTTTTCAAAAAACTAATTTTTCGATGTTTTAGGTCATTGAATCCCATTCAAAAACCCTTAATCGATTACATTCAAATCATATTTAAACTAATCAAAACATGTTCGAATCTCTATTCAAAATAATCTATCTAGTCGTTCAAGTACGAATCTAATTCGTCTAGCCAAAGATAGTTTCATGCAAACGGCTCGTAATGCCACTGTTAGGAAGTACATGTCTCTAAGACTGCCCTAATCATCTAACTAGTGTTGGTAGCGGAATCTCAAACATCTTATGTTTAACACTAGATTATCTAGGATCCCCTGCATGAACTAAAGATGAACTAGAAGGAAAGAAGAATACCTTATTCGCTTTCCTACTAACTAAATCCCGACCAGTATACGGAAGATAAGAGCTCCAAGTGTAGCTCCTCTACTTGAGACACCCGAGTAGTTGACTTGAACTCCCTCCTTCGAGTACGTTAGGACCTTCTTGAAGGTTGAGATGAAGAACTCCTTCTTCTTGACTACATAATTGAGAAAGACTTTCTTTCGCTCTCTCTCTCTCTCTCTCTAAGAAAGTTACTCTGAATTGCTTTCAGTTAGCTTTTCTAAACTCATACTTTTAGGTTGTCTAACTTGGTCCTTATATGAAGTCCTTGAATAGATGTTTGACCCAATTTAGGATTCATAAAGACCTAATTAGGAGGTATTTTCCAAAATACCTTTTAGGGTTAATCTGATGTGGCCGGCCAGAGTAGCCCCCCATGGGCTTGGCCTGGCCGGCCCACTCATCATACCCGACCATCCTTATGGCAGAGCCTAGGGGTGGGAATCGGTCCGGTCGGGACGACCGCGGGCCTTAACTTCATCGGTCGGTCTCGGTCGGGCACTCAAAATCAATGTTCGCCTATTTACTCGGTCGGTCCGGTCCGGTCAAAATCAATATTTCCATTGACCAAATCCCACTTGTGACCGAGAGACCGGTCGGGACTCACCGGTATCGGTCGGACGGTATCGGGCCAAACCACCTAATTTACAATTAAATAATACCTAAATGAAAAGTTAAAATTAGATTTCATTAACCATTCTTATACTCTTAAATACCACTTAGACTTAGACTTGGTCACTTACAATTTACATGTAAGATTATAATACTTTCAACAAAAAAAAGTAACATTACAATATTGGGGGTATTTAAATTAACAAAAGGGAAAAGTGAGATATTAGTATATTAGTTACAAAGGGATATGACGGGCCTATCGCTCGGGTAGGTTGTTAATTCGGTACTTAATAGTCGGGCCTATCGGTATTAACCATCGGTCTTTAATCGGACGGGTTAATCGGTCCGGTCACCCGGTCAAAGGGATATGACCATTTCCCGCCTGCTAACTACCCGACTGACGGGCCGGGCTTTTCCCGTCACGGGTATCGGGTACCCGCGGTACCTAACGGACCCGGGCGGACCCAAGCGGGTATCGGGCCTCCGGGCCGTTATCTCACCCCTAGCAGAGCCCTTACCCTGGTCGGCCATCTTATGGTCGGCCCACCTTTTAGCCTATCTGGTCTTCCCTTTCGAGCCTGGTTATGTTTGTCTTTGTCCGGACTCCTCCGAATCAATTGGGCTTACTAATAATGGATCCAATCCATCTATTTTCCAATCTCCCACTAGTTAATTCTCTCCGTTCAAACCAATACTCTTTGTGTAACCCTTGTAGGATCCGGTCTATGTTAGTTGCGGATTACCGAAGTGATCCGACGATCATAAGTCAAATCGCAAAGTCATCGTGATCCTATGAGCCAAATCGTACGCATTGCCATCTTGCTCGAAGGACAATCCTTCGGAAGGATACCATTCCTTCAGACCGAGGGAATATATCCTTCAAATGGAACATGATTTGAAGGCTTAAAGATGTAATTATTTTTCTCTTTTCGTGTATATGAGGATGATGAGGATGATGATATTGGAAAGGGTTAATTTTGTTTTGGCCCCAAGTTGTGACCAACTCGTTTTGACCCTCATAAGTGTCCGGCAAATCGCTTTGGCCCAAAAGGATCCAAAAGAATTTCGACTTTTTCATAAATACACCCTTGGGGGCTAAAATGTAATTAATTCCAAAAGAAATTTAAAAACATAAAAGCCCCATCATCTCCTTATTTCTCCTCCACTTCACCCTATCCCTCCTCCATCTCACATCTTCCTCTCTCCACCTTACACATTAAAAAATAACTTCTTCCATATTTTATTCTTCTTCTCTCCCCTTTCTCTCTCTTGTATGTTGTATCGCTCTAGACTCTTCGGCAAAGAAGCTCCCCTTCACCGACCATTGTCCACCTGACCTTGAAGATCTGGAGAACTAGACCTTTGAACGTCTGCTTCAGATTTGTTGAACCAGACCTCCCCTTCGTCGGAGAGAAGATAGAGAGAGAGGGAAAGAAGAGAGAGAGAGAGAGAGAGACGAAGAAGAAGGTGGAGGAGGTGGAAGAGGAGGAGAGAGAGAAAGGACGAAGAAGATTTAGAAGTTCACATTTGTGAAATGAAAATTGTTATGCACATCAATTCTTACAAACATGGGGTTTTCTAAATCTTAACATGACTCTATTTATACTCTACTATAACTACCACTTTTGTCTCATAAACTCCTTCAATTGGACAAATCTTCAATCAACACTATTTCTATATACAAACCCAACCCTCTGTATACAGATATGAGCACCGATCGCCATCAGAAAATGTAGGAATGAGACTTCTTCCGTCTAGAACCTCCTTCCCCATAGAGTTCATTCCATTGATGGAGTTCATTCATGTTTGGAGATTCAGATGACATACTAGCGCAAACCTAGAAAGCATAGTATCATAGGAGAATATGAAGTGAAGAAAGACGAATATTGAGTTGGAGAAGAAGATAGTAATATTTCTCTTTTACCTGTTGATGAGCATATCTGAAGTCATCCATATTAAGGGATCGAATGTCCAACGTTTCAGTAAGGGGAGGTGGTGGTCTGCCTTCTGCAGCTGTTGCTGCAGCCTGCTCATGTTAGGAATAAAAGTATCAGACAGTGTATCGCATGGCTTGAACAGGAATCTTAGAAAAAACAGGAAAGTTTCAAGAAAAAAAATAGAAAATACTAATAAGACTGCCGGTTTGAAGGCCTAAACGATCACAAGGCCATTTTCCATCAACAGTGCAAATTTGCGCTATTCCGACATCGGAATCTCCAATTTCTACGTCCATTGAGTTCTTTCCATTTTCCTTTGCTTCTTTAATTATATGCATGTAACTCTCAGTGAATGCCTCCTCATCATTATGTACCACTCGTCTCGACGCCAGCTATATTTTCCTTCATTAGATACCAACCATGACCACTAGCCTAGATCACCACAAGCTTCTCCATATGGCCGATTACATGCCGAATCCACCCAAATGCCTACTAAATACGTAAGACAAAATGTTATGTCATAACTCAGGTCTGGGAGGTCTTTATAGGCAATGTGGGACTACATGCCTCGGACATGAAACTTCTAGGTCACATAATTAACAGATAAGCATTAGATCAATAATTTGAAGATGGAAACTGACCTTTTCCTTTTTTAGAATCTCTCTTAGTGGACAGTAGGCAGCAGTAGCACACAGATTCTGCAACCGAATGAAGCATTTTTTTTAGTAACAGAACAACGAATAAAAAATGAAAAGCGGAAATTTATCAAATAATAGTATCGAAGATGACCTTGAGATCGCTTCCCGAATATCCATCAGTCATACTTGCAATTGCATCTGTATCAACATCAGGTGATAATTTCTCTTGCGCCAGTATCACTTTCAGGATTTTTGATCGATTTGGAGCATCCGGCAAATTTACCATCAATCTATGAAGAAACACTGTGATTAGTAATAGCAGGATAGACTGCACAATTATGCAAGAAGAAACTGGTGATGACATCTTACCTACGAGGAAGCCGTCTAATAATAGCTTCATCAAGGTCAAAGGGCCTATTAGTGGCAGCAAGCACAACCACGCTTTTTGCATCTTTCTTGAGTAAGCCATCCCAGTGGATCATAAATTCATTTTTCAAAATGCGCATACATTTATTTTCTCCTCGTTTTTCTCTACGTCCCAACATGCTATCAACCTTCTCCCAGAGAAAGTCAAGCAATATAACAAGAGTCAAAATTTTGAAAATTTAAACGACAAAATTAAAAAAGTACAATGGAAATTTTATGTTTTAATATTCACCTCATCGACAAAAATAACAGTAGGAGCAAGTTTACTCGCGAGGGAGAAAACAGCTTTCACATACTTCTCAGACTCGGCGAGCATCTACAGAAAAGAGATAAACCAGGAGACAATAAGATTACTTAAACCTAGTAAGTTTAAGAATTGAATTTTTTTGGAAAAAGGTCGTGTTAGACTATCAACCTTAGACGTAATCCCAGACACTGAAATACTGATGAAGTTCGCACCAGATTCAGCTGCAACAGCTTTAGCGAGCATAGTCTTCCCTGTTCCAGATGGTCCATACAGAAGTATGCCTTTGCAAGGCTGCGAAAAAGTTATCGTCAACTTTGTTCCTCAAAACCCTCAGAGAGAGAATATCAGAATACTATATCAACACATATAGAGCAATGAATTGTAAGGAAAAAGATATTCAATGGACTAGTAACAAGACAAAGAAAGAGAGAAATTAACATTGGAATTTCATATCTATTCTTCACAGATCCAATGAACAAAAGATAAAGGTGCAAACCTTTGTTAGTTGGCTCTTTCTAAACAGCTCTGGCCTTTGCAAAGGAAGCATCACAAGTTCTTTTAATGTATCTTTAACATTCTCAAGAGCTCCTATGTCATCAAACTTCACCCCAATTTCGCTAGGCGAAATTACATCACTTAGAAGATTTCTCTCAAATTCATTGTTTATCACAATATCCTGTGGTTTTCCAGCACATCCATTCCATGAAGATAACCAAAGAAATTCAAAATTTGATCCACAAAGCATTTTTATTAAAGAAATAGGAATTAAACATGTAAATTTTGTCCATGGTTAAACTTAGAATTAAGAATTTGAATCACCTTGAGGGACTTCTTCAAACTGGTGGATTCATTCTGTATAGACTGTAGAAGTGCAAGACCATATTCGATGCTGCCGAAATAGTAATTTTGTTCGGTTATAATATAACTAAAACCATCTAGATAGTAAAAGTAATGCAATGTTAATATACCTCTCAGGCGGCAAAATAAGCTTTCCATCTTTAGTATCAACATTTTCATTTTTTGTGAGATGGTGTTTCAGAGCCCATCCGACTACATTCTGTGCATCTGTGCATCATGAACAAGATTGGATCTATTATTTAACAAATCGAAGGAGGGTTTCATACGTCATGAGATTACAAAATAATAGCATACTTTCGTTCGTAAGAATTTGATCTTCAACACGTAGTGTCTCGAGTTCTTTGCCCTCCAACCAACTACGTCTGAGAACCTATACAAAGTAAGGTCCTTATATTGGAAAATTTAGAAATACCAAGTGAAACTGTTGTCGGAAAACATGTTAAATAAGAAGAAAAATAAACAGGGAAGTCACATACTGTACGTAAGTGGCCCAAATTCCTCATAGTTCTAAAGGCCTTCACATCTTTATTCAACTGTTTTTCCCAAGTAGCCTGAAGGGTCTTCTCCTGCATTAGTTTGTTACCAGGTCATATGATAGTGCACTGCAAACCATAGATGGCTGATTAGCTTTATAGTGCACGAAGTACCTGTGGCGCATGTATGTTGATTCTATTTGGAAATATTTCAATCAGACATTCTTCCTGGAAAAAATCACATCAAAATTAGAATATCAGTTGCCAGTTAACAATTAAAATCATATCATATTAACACACAAAACATTCATTACCATATCCGCAGAATCATGGAAGTGAGTTTGGGTGTTTGTGGGTTTTTGAAATCGTTGAATTCCTTGATGCGACTGCAGAAGAGAACACGTAGATAAGGAGTCAAAATCATTTCATCCAAGATATTTTCAGCATGAGTATTAGTAGAAGAATGACGTACCTCATTCAGAATGTGAGAGCAAATGACAACAGCATCATCGGGAAGATAGTAAGTAAATGTTGACAGTAACTCTTTGTGTCTCCCAAGAAACTTATCGAGGTCTCTCAAAAACAAAATGGTAGGAAAATGTATGCGTTCGGTAGCCACCTCGAATAATGCCTCTATGACTAATTTCTTAAAATCATCCTCAGCTGATGTTTCTACTGTAAGATCATTAGCTACAAAATAAAGTAAAGCTTCAACTTCTTCATTTAAAGTTACAGCAACACATCAATAATGTGATAGAGCACCACTGTTGCATAAGAATGCATGATTTTTCTCACATATACCTCCGAGGTCAACCCCATTTTTAGAAGATCCATCATCTTCAGAACGAATGTGAACTCTCGAGATAGTTCTATGAGCAGGGTCCCTGAATGTACAATGTCCAAGAAATAATTAGACTAAAATGACTAGAAATCATTTGGCCACAGTTAAATGTTTAAACTCCCCCGTGTTTCATCAAGTAGAGAGCGGTTCTCGAATAAGGAAAGGCATACAACTTTGTTCTGCAAAGTGGAAAAAAAACACAATTTTTCTATCACAACATGAGTCGTACTACACTGACAGATTTATTACCGATCTCGATACTCATTTTGTTATTAATTTGAGCATCATAAAGTGAGGTGAAAACTTTTCCTTGCTTCATGTCTTTGAATTCAATATGACTATTTATCTCTCTCAAAGCCATTGAATGCTATACTAAAGCTAATAGCTACTGATTGCAGTATAAAACATGTCTTCTCTGTACTTCGTTAACATGGTATTAATGATCGAACACGAATTGAAATAGAAGACTTGAGAACAAGCTTAGGCAACACATGAGCAAAAGAAAGAAGCATTCAAGATACGAGTATAAGCTCAGTAGCTGTAAGCATGAAAAAAGTACCCGGAAAGAGCTGATGTTAGTAGATCTACGCCCCGACTCACAAATTTTGCGGTATCACCTGCATTTTCAAAAGGATAGCCTAAAAAAGATGTAATTAAGGGTTTAAAGCCAATGTTTCGTAGATTAGATGAAAGTGCCACCTTTTAAGAATTGATTTTTCGACATCTTTGGAGAAGCTGTAGAGTGGTCTCCTTGCTCTGGCTGAGATTCCTGACAGAAACAAAAGCAATTAGAAATTTCAGTGCTAAGTTTATCTGCGAGTTTATTTTCTGATTAATCTTCAATGATGACAAAAGAAATGTGAAGTTGATTATATAAACGCCATAAAAGAGATTTTAGGTGCGTTTTAGTGAACTTAAACTGTGTTATTCTCCAGGGGTATTCAGTCACACAAATGAGTATTTGAATAACCAAAAAAAATAGATGCATCTTCTTCTTACACACAGAAATGAGTTGAAATCAAATATTAGTAGTTTAGCCTCAAAGTAATTAGCTAGTGCCTTGGCCAGCATCTCCTGATATATTTCGGAACCTGCAAATATTGTCACAAGAAATAACTTCTTATGATATTGACCACTTACAATTAATATTTCATATGCAAATAAATACATTTGTAAGTACAAAAAAAAATTACTAACCTGCTGGACCCGAGAGAAGAACATGCGGGTCCAAACATGACAATTCGGTACAGTAGTGTAAGAGTTCTCTATGACCCATGACTAAAATAGCAGCACTTATCAGAATATGAATCGTGCTCTCACTGTTCAAAGTTTTAGGACACATTAAATAGTTACAGTTAGGCATCATAGCGCAAAACCTAATGATCAATTGAGAAAAGTAGAATACATTATTGACATGACAAGGGTTGAAGTCCAATAAAACCCAAAACTCGAAAACATCAGGAAAAGATTGGGTGGGGCACAATGTGCAATGTTGAAACGGGAAAACAATGACCCAAAGATGTTAGAATCTTGGGTTTGGAATAATAATACCTCAGATGATCATATGGGAATTTATCAAAAGTGACTCCGATTTCTTTGCCATTAAGAATTCCAGCATGAATATCAGCTTTCAGCATTTCCATTTCTGATAAGTACTTGATATGGTTTTCTGGTTTAACTTCAGCAGCTTTACTGCTCCTTTTCTTTTGCCTTGTAAAAGTACTCACATGAATCCTTGGGTTATCTACAAAAATCAGTGGAGAAAACCCATCAAAATAATCAAAACCCTAACTCCAAAAAAAAAAATCAAATTTAACACTTAAAAACCCTTCCTATCTCAAAAATCAAAAACCAATTACCATCTGTTAATGGCACTGAAACCCTATTTGTCCCCTTCGAAGAATCTGATTCAGAACCACCAGGTTTCGATTCAGAACCAGAATCTAATTGAGGTTTAGAATCTGACTTTGAAGTAGAATCCACATTCAAACTACTTTCATCCTATAAAGAAATTATCAGCAATGTCAAGATCACAATAGTTCAAAATTCAAGAACAAGCAATTTCAAGAAATAACCAATTTAATTTACCTTTTCTAGGTTGGTGGAATTCGAAGGAACAGAACTTTGATTAGATTTCTCCTCATTAACATCACTGATTTCATCCTAAAAGATATTGAAATCGGAAGTAAGAAAACAGAATCAGCAATTTCAATACATCAAATACAGAATTTAAGAACACACAAAGCGGATTCAAGATACTGAATATTAACCTTTTCTACTTTTGTTTGCGAGGGTTTATCATCAGAAGATGAACATTTCTTACTGTTATTACTCGACTGAGTTTCTTTTTCCCCGTCTGGAACCATCACTCGTACTCCTGTTGAGAGAGAGAGAGTTTTTAGAGAGAGAGAGAGAGAGTTTTAGAGAGAGAGAGAGAGAGAGATTAGGGTGGTTGTTTTCTTGGAGATTCTTTGTTGGTTGATTTTCTTTTCTGTTTATTTAGTTCAGGTAGTAATTTATAGTGACTTTTGCAAGATAACAAACTAATCATTGAAGAGAGTTAACAGATAAAAGAGTGAATTTAGGGCGTGTCGTTGTTGGTTCGTCTGGCGGTTAGGTTCGTTAGAAAGTGGTTATAACAATACTCTAAGATGCTACTATATAACACTATCATTTTACTCATTACACCTTTGGTTATAATAATACTCATATTTTTGTCTTATGAACGTCCTCAAGTAGAGCACGTAATTTTGGTGTTCTCTAGGTTTAATTCCTCATTTATACTGTAATACTTTTCAAAATAAAAAAAAACTAACAGAGTGACTAATTTCGTGATGTTTTTTCTGTTTAAAAGGTGTAACTCCGTTGATATTTTAAAGCTTTTGAAGTTTAAATTGCCCCGAATAATTTAACCTGCAAAACATATTACTTACATTTCTGGAAAAGCACGAGGAAACAAACTCTTCTGTAGCTATCGTTGTGTTGTAAGTCTGGGGAAAAATAAGTTTGAGGGTACAAAATTTTTAGTGGATAATTTGTAGTTTTAATTTTATGCTTTATTTTGTTTCTCTCAACTCCTACGTCCATTCTCTCTCCACTCCAGTAATGGTCGTCGGCAAAGGAACATTGCTGACAAATTATAATTTTTCTTTTAAATTTTTCTGCTCAGCCCACCACCTTCCACCACCATTATTTCTTTCTCCTCCTTCCTTTCCCTCTCTCCTCTCCCCTCTTCCTCTCTTCCCTTCGACGGAATAGATCTTTCCCTCTTTCCCCTCACTTCCTCTCTTCTCTTCCTCGGAATATATATATAGAGAGAGATGAAGAAAGTGAGAGAGGGGTAGAGAGAGAGAGATGGAGATGGTGGCATTGGAAGAAGATGTGAAGACAAAAAAGAGGATGGAAGTAGTAGAGAGAGAGAGAGAGATGGAGGTGGTGCCATTGGAAGGAGAGGTGAAAACAAAAAGGAGGACAAAAACGGTGGAGATAGAGAGAGATGGATGGGGTAAGTCGAAAGGTATATACACTAAAGCTTGGTCCGACATTTGCCTCCTGAAAAGATTGGGAGGGTTGGGCCTCCATAATCCTGATCTAGATAACATAGCTCTCCTCAGTAAGTTAGCATGGAAGATCAGGACTGAACCTACAGCGGCTTGGGTACAATTACTTAAAGCAAAATACTACCCAAAAACTGAATACCCCGGCCCAACAAAACAACACCATTCATGGATATGGAAAAATATTAGAAAACATCTCGATCAAATTAACAAACTTTCCACGTGGGAAGTTCACAAGGGGAATATGATCAATATATGGAACGACAACTGGATCCCCAACATTAACACTCCCTTACCAAACTCTCAGAATTCAAACCTTACCAAGGTTTCACAGCTAATATCGAATAATACGTGGAACGAAAACATACTGCAGGAAACCTTTGACCATGACACATCCAATCTAATCAAAGCAATCACTATAGATGAGGAAGGAGAGGATTCGTTAAAATGGTCCCTTACAGAATCCGGAAAATATACTGTCAAATCAATGTATAACCACTTGAATAACAGGAATACCAGTATACCTTCCAACACACCGAATTGGAACTTCATATGGTCCCTGCCGATTATTCCTAGAATCCAACTTTTTATGTGGAAAATCTGTTCCAAGGCGCTTCCAGTAAGAGCAAGAATAGGTAACTTCATAGACCAAAATACTAAGTGTCCCAACTGTGCTGAATTAGAAACCATAGAACACGCGTTATTACACTGCCCCAGAGCAAAAAATATTTGGTTCAAATTCAATATAATATCAGAAAATATCCACTCGTTAGGGGAATGGATCTTCTCTTGGCAGGATCCAACACAACTTAGCTCGACCTGTAATAAAATTCACTTTGCTACTATTTTATGGAATATTTGGAAAATGAGATGCGACAACTGTTTCCAATATGAGATTACAGAGATTAAAACAGTCATCAATATGATTAATTGGACTCCGCAAAAAGGAGAAACGACCAAAACTAAAATCAACACTACGCTAGAAAATTGGCTCCTTCCCAAGCCCCCTTTTATTAAGATCAATGTAGACGCCTCATATAAGTCAGTAGATTCAATCATCGGTATCAGCATGATAGCTCATGACTCGGAGTCCACCTTTCTAGAAGCTAATGCTACGACTTCCAGAGCGAGAACAAGCGAAGAAAGTGAAGCTCTAGCAATCCTCCATGGCCTCATATGGGCAGAAAATAACAACCACAATTCGGTAATCATAGAAAGTGATAACAGTAATCTTATAGCGCATTTAAAAGGCAGCAATCATCACGTGCAATGGCAGACCAATATCCACATTCGAAGGATTAAAGACATTTAACGAAAGCTAGAAAGTGTTAGTTTCAGCTACTCTAACAGGAAGTTAAATGTCCAGGCGGACAAACTTGCGAAATGGGCGAGAAAGAAGAATAGATCAAAGACATGGAAGAATGTACCTTATATGTTAATTTCTTTATATTGTAATCGAATTTTAAAGGTTTAATTAATGCAATGTTTCAACATAAAAAAAAAAAGAGAGAGAGATGGATGGAGGTGGTGGCATTGGAAGGAGAGGAGAAAACAAAAAGGATGAGAAAAATAGTGGAGGTGGTGAAGAAGAATAAGAAATATTTTTTCCCTTTTAAAATTTTGTATCTTAGAAAATTTGAAAAAATTTATAATTTGTATTCAAAATTTTGTATTACAGATTACGAAAAAATTTCTTAATTTCCAAAGCCCCCGGCAAAGAAAAATGTTAGGGCATAATCTCCACGAGTGCATGGTCTTTGAGGAAAAAACGAGAAATATGCCAACTGGGAACAAAGAGATTGGGCAGTTTGTGTTCAAAATAATGATTATCTTGAATCTCAAGTAATGACTTCAAATCTTAACTCAACAAAAAAAAACCTCAGATCTTCACGTCTTACAGTAAGATAAAAGGGCAGGACGATCTACCCATATGCTTATCCTAAAAACATCGTCGCGGTTGCAGGAACTGGCTACATTATATATGATTCCCAATCGATTTTCAAATCAATTCTAGCGGAGCCAACTCGAGGGCGGAACGCAGAAGAATGTGAACGGAAAACTATATCTCGTGGGATCTCATGGGCCATTGACAATAATATTGAGTATCTTCATATTGTAAGCGACAACAAATCCATCACTTGACTCTCTCAGAAGCTCCTCATCAACAGTTCAATGGCAATCTCAAGGCCAGATCGACGGATCTCATGGGCCATTGACAATAATATTGAGTATCTTCATATTGTAAGCGACAACAAATCCATCACTTGACTCTCTCAGAAGCTCCTCATCAACAGTTCAATGGCAATCTCAAGGCCAGATCGACGCAATACGAAAGAACAATGTATTATTCAAAGATATCATTTACTAGCACAGCTCCGGCAGATTTAATCGCCATGCAGACAAATTAGCCAAACGGGCTTGTTAAAACAATTGTAAACATGTTTTTCCCTTCTTTCTTTGAACTTGTAACTAGGATTGTTCTTTTACTATGTTATTTGCTTTCAACAAATAAAAATCAGGATTGTTCTTTTACTATGTTATTTGCTTTCAACAAATAAAAATCACACTATTGGCCTCCAGATTTTCGCATACTGTATATTCATGTAATTACAATGTAAATAAAAAATAGACAAATCTTGATGGACATCAAAAAAAAAGGTTTGCCTGCATGGCTTATGTCGATTTCTCATCTATATATACCATATTTTTTTTGCTGAAACAATATATACATTATGTAATGATGTTGTCAATTCTATTCTTCCCAACTCTACTGTAAGGTCATCGTAGGTGTGTTTTCTTACAAAAATTCACCTAAGCCCCAAGTCTTCAAGCGGTGTGTGGCTTCACACCAAAGTATTATTCATCCAAAATATCTACTTTCAATTAATGGTTGGACAAAATAATCAAATGGAACTAGATTTTGTTTGTCCTTAAAAAGCATGATTTTTTTTTTTGGTAGATGAAAATAACAAACTTGTTTCCCCATATGGTTACCAAATCCCTCAAACCAAAATCCATTACCACTTGGTAAAAAAACGGAAGTCAAGAATATTTATGTCATAAAACAAAGATCTAAGAAAGCAATGAAAAAGTATTCAAACACCAAAAAAAAGGAAGAAAGACTTAGACTGCACCAACTCTACTACTCTATTCCTCAACTCCAGTCTTAAGATGATGCACCACTGCGAAGAACTTGACCTTTCTTTGATTTCCTTGGTGCCAATTGAGTGTCAGCCTGCAAATATAAATTGAAAAGCTGTAATTAGTGAGGAACTAAGGTTTCACTATGTACCATAAAGAGGTGAAGTTAAACCGAGGGATAATGATATTTCTGTTTCACTAGAGTTAAGAACTACAACTCTATGTGGCTAGCAATTACAGTTTGTCTTTTCATTTTTTTGTACACATCTCAAGGACTTCGGATCGATACGTGGGCTCAGATTGGACTAGGGATTAGATGATTTGGGCACAATATACTTTCAGTAAGGATTTATATGGTGATGAGTTTACCTCTTTCTTAACTGCTTCTTCCTTTTCAGACAAAGTTAACTCAATGTGGCAAGGAGATGACATATAAGCTGCGAAAAACAAACATAATCAGGGGGAATAAATAAAAATAAACTGAAGTTATTAAGCTGACAGACAAATAGCAAAAATTGATTTTTGAGTATCGAACTTACGATTGATTCTTCCGTGAGCACGGTATGTCCTACGTCTTTGCTTTTGGGCTTGGTTAACTTGGATGTGAGAAATGTAAAGAGAATCCACGTCCAAACCTTTCACCTGCAAAATATAGGAAGTAATATTTTGAGTTCCAGATTTTGAGTTGATCGTTTAAGAAAAGGGAAGGGTTGTCAAGAAATGTTACATCAGCATTGCTCTCAGCATTTTTTAGCAAATCAAGGATAAACTTGGCAGATTTTGCAGGCCATCGTCCTTGGCCATTTGAGTGACGGTTCTTTGCTTGAGCAGTCCTACCAACACCACCACAGAAGCGTCGGAAGGGAATTGCTTGTTTGTGAGCTAACACATCTTCTAAATACCTCTTAGCTTTGACAAGAGGCAATTTTCTAATGGAAAAAGCTGTCTCCCTTGTGTTCTGATGCAAGGAAGGGATAGACATAGAAAATGAGTAAGAACAGATCGATTTTCAAACTAGGATATGAGCACAGAAATAACTTTCGTGATCAATAAAAGAAACCAAACATAATTTCTGAAGGAAGTAATACAATTCATGCATCATAGTGTAAAGAATTCATACAAGATACAATAAAGCGAGTACATTGTACTGCATAAGACAAATTACATTTATTTGTGTGCATATACATTGATGATATGCTTAGAAGGAAATAAAGGCGAAAGAGCATAAAGCCTTGGTCGAGTGATTCGGACTCCAGAGTCACCACGCTGCCTCAGGGTTGGGCCCTAGCCGAACCAAACAGTAGTAACAACCGCAACTACTTGGGTAACAACTAACATGTTTATAAATCTATACTTCATAACTATATTGTACCATCATTCACTGACCCTTTAGTTCTTAATTTCAAAGGTTTACCCAAATACAATGGAGTGATTCCCCTGGAGATCATGACATACCTCCCCATATATGTCAATAGAACCCTAATTTTTTTCTTCAGGTTAATATGCCATTCTAACATTCAACACAAATGTATGATACAACTACCCAAATACATTTCCAATAAGCAAAACAAATATTATGACTTGTTATAGTCTAATGGAACTTGTGTAACCTCATACTACATGGAATAGCTGACCGGTTGAGATTCAGGATTTCAGTAAGACCACACAAATTCTAACTAGATTCCGACGATTATCTCAAGATAATTAGGGTAAATCATCTTACAATTTTAGCATTCTATATTCATTATAACTCATTTCATCTACTGTCACGAAATCTAGATAATTAGGTTAAGTGTGTCATTATCCTTCACAATACAGTAAGAACTAACATTCCGTCAAACTAATCCAAGTTCTTACAGATATATAATAACTCGATGAACTTAAAC
Organism: Eschscholzia californica subsp. californica; assembly: GCA_002897215.1. NCBI lineage: Eukaryota > Viridiplantae > Streptophyta > Magnoliopsida > Ranunculales > Papaveraceae > Eschscholzia > Eschscholzia californica. The sequence continues at coordinate 1,328,321 of BEHA01000086.1, read as the reverse complement.
TAGGTTAGCAACCCAACAAACCCTAAATTTAGATAATCAAACTCAAATAAACGCACCTTAAAATGAACTCTAAGATCTGCCCCTCTGGCCTTGCAAGCTGAGAAAAAGGAAATAAAAACACAAAATCAGATCATAAATGCTAGATCGAACATGACAAAAACGAAAAACTGAAGCCCTCAAATCAATGAAAAAACAATGAAGACCGGAAAAATTCACTGAAACGGTTGAAACAGAACATTTCATGTTGATTAGAGAGATGCTTACACTTGGTAGGGTTGTCGGGCTCCTTCGAATACTTCACCTGAAAGAAGAAATATGAGATTGAACAGATTAACAAGACACCAAATCAATCAATGAAGAAAGATAGAGATAACTTTAGAAAGATTGAAAACTACCATTCTTGATCTGCTTCTTCTTCTTCTTCCTCCTCTCTTTTCTGGTGAGCCAATCCCAAAATGTGGCAAAAAATAGCTTTAATAGTATGGAGAAACCTTAACCTAGGGTTTTGGTTGGAGCGCTGACAGATATAGTGGGCTTGGACTTACTTAAGCCTGGTAGGGCCATGTAAGGTTTTAGGAAGTTCTAAAAGCGTCTCCGCAAAATGCTATTTTAGCACTCCCAAGTATCAAGAAGATGACTGAAAGCGCCCCCTCTCAAATACGGAATCATATTATGGCGAAGAACGGATAGACGAAGGCCTCAACCAAAGAAAACAAATGAGGATTCAACCTAGATTATTGGGGCGTTCTAAAAATTATCAACATGAGAGAGCCAACTAAACATATTGTATTCCTCGTCAAAAAAAAACTGAACATATTGTAGGGAAGATGCCAACTAAAAAAGAACTATGTTTTTTTTGGAGAACCAAAAGTCTATTAAACTGGAATAAGTTACAATTAGTCCAAACCAATACATAAAAGACCATACAAACAGGACTAAACATAACTAAATTAACTGCTACGGATCAAAACAAAATGTTCCAACAATTAGAGGGTATAAACGGAAGCCGCCAGATCGTGGGCCTCTTTATTACTTGCTCTGTTGCAATACATCAGGTCTACTTGGATTGAGTTAATTCTCCTTTTGAGACCTTCGATTTCGTCCATCAAACGCCAGGGTACCTCGGCATCAACGATGGAGATTAAGTTTATGAGAACTAGGGCATCTCCTTCTATTACAAAAGAATCTAACCCTAATTCTTCTGCTAAGTCCAGAGCCGCTTCCAACCCTTTCATCTCACTAAACAAAGGTGATTTGGGCGTTACCTCTTTCCTATTCGAACCCAAGATTAAACCTTCCGAATCTCGAGCTATTACAGCACAAGAAGCTTGATCATCTTTGTAAGAACCATCAAAGTTTATTTTGCATCGTCCTTGTGGTGGAGGACACCATCTCTGTTCCTGCAAAAGGTTGTTAGATGTATTTGTAATGGTGAGATCTGGAACATACCTTAAGCTTTCTCTAGTATTCCACCAACATCTTGATAGATCTGGAGGTTTCTGTCGAAAGTGAAAGTCACGCCTCATTTTCCACCACTCCCACATCAGATAAGTCGTTGCATACCATTCTTTGTCTCCCATTTCAGCATGTAAGAGTAAATTTTTAAGTCTACTAACCGGATCTTCATTATCTTGATGCATGTTTTGAAGTTCAGCTTTAACCATCAGATCTTTATATTTCGGACATCTGCCAAACAGGTGAGTACTCGTTTCTATTTCGTCTTGGTCACATAATTTACAGATCTGGTTGATATGATTCATTCTTTTACCAATATTGTTCAAAGTGGGTAAAACCTCGTGTATCAACTTCCAATTGAAGTTTTGAATCTTTGGGTTCATTGCTTTCTTCTTCCAAAAATTTTTCCAGGGAAAATTTATATTGTCTTCATTTATAGGTGATGTAGATTTAATTTTTTGTAAAGGGATTTCGTATTGAACTTACCACTCTTACTAGGGCACCAAACGAGCATGTCTTTATGATTTGTTTCTCTGAGCTGAATGCCTAGTATGTTTTGGATTGTTGTCTGATCAAAGTGAGTGTTTATGATGTTCAAGTTCCATTGTCTTTGATCTGCTTCCATTAAGTCTGAAACATGAATAATATTTGAGGGTAACTCAGAGATGATAACTGGCATATTATTTGTGATATTTGGTACCCATGGGTCCGATTTGATGTTGACCGATTTACCATCCCCTATTTTCCGTAAAATATTCTTTCTCATAATATCCCTAGTTTTCAGTATAGCATGCCATAAATGAGATAAAGGCCTCGACTCTGATTGAGACCAGAAATCCCCATTTGTGATGTATTTAGACCTTAATAACTTGACCCATACATCTTCTTGGTTAACAAGGAAATGCCATGTCATTTTTCCTACTAATGACAAATTCACATGCTCTCTGATCGAATACCCGGACCTCCATTTTGTTTACTACAAGTTAGAATCTCCCATTTGATGAAGTGAATCTTGTGATCATTCTGTGAGTGCCCCCACCAAAAACACCGTTCTATTTTTTCTAAATCGTGGACAACCTTTTTAGGTACTAGTTGATAGCTAAACGGGTAAGTGCAAAAGGAAGCTAAAATCGACTTAATTAATACTGTTTTCCCTGGTTGACTAATGAATTTTTGTTTCCACCCTGCAAGTGAAGTATTGAATTTATCGATTAACCATTGATAACTATGAATTCTGTTACCTTTTTTTAGGAGAAGAGCACCAAGATACTTTTCTTGATCCTTCATGAGGGGAGCTGATAGACAATTCATAAATTGTTGTTGGATATGAAAGGGAACTCCTCTACCAAAATATAAAGATGATTTCGCATAATTCACCTGTTGACCCGAGAAAGATGGGTAATGATTCATAAGATGTATTAAATTAGTTAAATTTTCTGTATTTGCTTTACCAAAGACAATCAGATCGTCCGGAAACAGCAAATGTGTAATGCTGGGACTTTCATGTTTGATCTTGTAACCTGTAAAAACATCTTGAGATTCATAGTAATCAAATAAAAAGGAGAGAGACTGAGAGGTGGGGATGAAAAGGTAGGGAGAGAGAGGGCATCCCTGCCATAGGCCTCTAGAGGCCGAAAAATCGCCCACCATATTACCATTCAGTTGGATACTGAAATTGGCAGAAGTAACACAAGACATAATCAGAGATAAGATAGGTCCTTGCGGACCCGTGGCACGAAGGACTGATTCCAGAAAAGTCCAATCCACACGGTCATAAGCCTTGGCCATGTCCATTTTCAGAGAAAAAGCCCCATTTTTCGCTCTAGATTTATGCATCGAATGGAGGAGCTCCTTCGTAATAATAATGTTATCAATGGTTTGCCTATTAGGAACAAAAGCATTCTGGTTCCAAGCAATACTCTCCTCTAAATAAGGTATAAGCCAGTTAGCAATGATCTTAGTGATGAATTTATAGATCGAATTACAGAGTGAAATAGGTCAATATTCTGAGGCAAAACTCGGGTTTCTAATTTTAGGAATAAGAGCTATGGTAGTCAAGTTTAAAGATGGATCGATATAACCTGATTCAAATATAGACCGGATGAACAAAGTTAATTCTGTCCCTACGATGTCCCAATTGTGTTGAAAAAAGTAGCAAGGAATACCATCAGGTCCAGGACTCTTGAGAGACCCCAGTTCTATTACCGTAGCTCTAACTTCCTCTAAAGAAGGAATCCTAGAGATGTCGCTCAGTTGATCTTCCGAAAACACCTTATATGCTTGCATAATATCGGTCGGAGGCAGACAAAATGAGTCTGCTTGAAATAAATTCTGAAAGTGAGCAATAAGTTCCTTAGCTATTTCTTCAGTATTTCTTGTTGTTTGTCCATTAGGAAGAGATAATTGGTGAATTCTATTTTTCTGCCGTTTAGTTGACATCGCCGCATGGAACGCCTTTGTGTTTCTATCACCATTATGGACCCATTTATTTTTTGCTCTCTGTTCTTCTTTGGTACTTTGAATATTTTCTAAGAACAATATTTCCTCTTGTAGTTTACTTTCTATTGAAAGGACATCTTCTGTAGGATTAAACTCCTGAATAGCAAGTAATCTATGCCTCAAGAAAGATAAGCGATTATGAATAACCCCGAATGCCCTTTTACTCCAATGTTTAATGGAGTTCTTCACTATTTGAATTTTATCAAGAAAAGACCCAGAACTATTGATCCACTGTTCATTAAAACCCTGAGCGTAATCTTTATGTTTAGTCCAATATGCTTCGAATCTTGAAATGGTTGCATAAGTATTTCCTTGAACTTTAAACTTAAGAAGGATTGGGGAGTGGTCACTGTTATAGCGAGGAAGATGGAACACCCCTGCTTCTGGATAATTAATTAACCAATTGGCATCACAAAGAACCCTATCCAATCTCTCTTTAGTTAAATGATGAAGAGCTTTACTATAAGTCCAGGTATATGCCGGTCCATTATAACCAAGATCCAAGAGATTAGCTTCTCTGACAAAATTCTAAAAAGTAGACATAAAAGGAATATTAGAAATCCGCCCCATTTTTCAGACGAATCAAATAAAGCATTTAAATCCCCCAAACAACAGTACGGGTTATTAATACCCCTAGTTCTGTCAAAAAGTCTATTCCAAAAGATTGGTCTATTTTGAACCATATGAGGCCCATGAATACAGAAAATATCCCAATTGATATCCTCCACAAGACTATTAACAGTAGCATGGATTAGATTAGGCGACGGGAAGTGAATGTCTAACTGGAAGTCATTGGTCCAATGTAAAATCAAACCACCACTTCTACCGGCAGAGGGAACTACCGAAAAATTATTTAAATTATATTTATTAAAACAAGCAAGAGGGATATAATTAGATATTCTCGTTTCCGAGAGAAATACAATTGAAGGCTTAGTAGCCCCCAGGAACTGAGCAAGAGTGTTTCTTGTCGGGGTGTTCCCCAGTCCCCGACAATTCCAGGCTAAGGCAGACATGGCTGTGTCGGCATTTGGGTTGCCGATACCCTTTCTTCACGAACATTCCCATCCGTTTGTCTAACTGTTTTCTTATATTGCTTATGATTCGGTTTGCTGTTAATGGAACATCCCCCTCCATCTCCACTGATACGATAGGTCATGATGTTTCACCTTTCTGTTTATCTAGTTGATTATCATTGTAAAGAACGTTATAATACTTTGTCGAGACTCCCTGATCGGTTTGAACTTTTGTTCTCTTAGCCTGACAAATGTTAGATAAATAATCTCCAAAAGTAGGTCGATTTTGAATGGATTTAAATTGCAATTCTTGGCCCTCTGTTTGTTCATCATTAATATGGAGATTGGAAAGTCTGGGTGTAATGTCATGACAGAAAGATCTCATTTCTTTAATAGGATTTCTAGTGGTGAATGGGATCTTGAAATTCTCACTATATTTTGGAGTCATGAATTTAATCAACTGACTTCTATGTAAGTCAGAAATATTTTGTTTCAACATATCCCCATAGGCTAAAATAGTAGAACAAAATTTGATTGTGTGTCCTATAAGCCACAATAAATGCAAAAACGTGGTAACTTTTCCACCCTGACTTCAATACTAAGTAATTTATGATTAGAAAGTTTCAAATTGACCCTTGGAGGAAGAGGCTTCTTGATACAGAGTTCAACATGGACTCTCCCAAAAAGTCTCTATTTAGACGCCTCTTCCGAGGTAGTAGGAACAAAATTACCCATGGTTCCTGCAAGGCGGTTCACTATAGTACTGTTAAGATATCCTATAGGGATACCATGAAGTTGAACCCAAAACCAAACACTATCAAACAAGTGATCTCCTGGAGATATATGTAGTTTGCATTGTTGTAAAACTATCAATTCTTCATGTATCACCCATGGGGAACTCTCCAGTGCAATATCCAATTCCGTAGCCGTATGAAATTTCATAAGAAAAACGTTGTCCTTGACTTCTGTTAATATGAATCTATTCGGTCCATGTATAACCCTTGGTAATCGCATCATAACCTGAGTAACGTCCACCTTTTTAGCTCTTTGTATCCAAACCACACCGTTCTTTAAAGTTTCACTTGTTTCAACACACAGATCCTCCACATCCACCATTGTCGGAATATGTTCTTCCGTATATAAAGCCGAAAATTGATTAATAAATTCTGAGTTTGGTGCCTCCATGATTGTAAGAGAAAATAAATACAGTGAACTTTAGAAAATACACTTGATAAAGTCTAAAACTTTGAGAACGAAAAGCCCCTTGAGAGCGATAACAAAAGGAAACCCTGGCTATTTCTAGCCGGAATCCGAGTAAGGGATATAAAATTCAAATTGTAACCGCCCAAAACTGTAGAAAACTGAAAAGAAAACTGTTATCACGGAGGCTAACTGCCTAAAGTCCTCCTAAAACGGTGGTGCAATGGCGTCAACATCCGAACGATCTTTAAGAACATATGTTTTAAGAAAAAAGAATGAAAACATTCAATGAGCCATGAATGCAAAAGGGCCAAGTATTTGTCAATACACTCTACACCATGAAATTTTGGGAAATCAACGATACTAATGGCATGAAATTTTTGTACACCAATTTCATGCCCTAGAAAATTGTGGCAAGATGGTCACTAATTTGGCCAAGTATCTAGTTGTGGCCGAAACTTAGGCCAAAATAGTGGTCATATTATCACGAAAATAATGGGGCAATAGTACATTGCTTAGCACAATCGCGGCCTTTACTTAAGGTTATGAAAATGTAAAAGCAAGGATAAGGACATAGGCATGGCATCCGTACCAAGTTAAGTTGATTCATCTAACTAAAGGTGAGGCAGACGGTTCAGTTATCTTTCATTTTGTAGTTGGACCTTCCGCAATAAAGGTATATCTTCTTCAACGAGGGTTTTATCCTTATATTTTTCATCTATATATACAACCACCAAAATGACATCCTACTAATGAATCCAGCCATGTGTCACGACCATATTCTTGGAGATGCATATGACTTGATGGTGTGTTAGGATGGCATGCAGAAGCAGATAGGTCGGAGGGCCGAAGACGAGGTAGAAAGGCCCAGAAGCTTCCTTGTGCCATGCACGAAAGATGTATGTTCCATTCAAGTCTAGAATAAGGACGTGGACGTCATTTATATCAAGAATTATGTGTAGTGAAGATTGATGTTTCTTTGTGGAAATAGGCTAAACAAGAAATTTGGTACTGTAAGAGAGGGTGGTATCCCTTCCTCATATGCACCCCCTACATATGTCAAGACCTCGTGGATGGGGCTAACATTTTACCAAGTATGCACGAAAGTGAGCATCTTTGTGGTACAGAGTCGACCTAACATATGTTAGAGAGGAATATTGCATGGTTTCTCTAATCATAAGACATGACTTGGGACAGAACCTTGAGATAGATTATTGCGAGTTCCTTTAGGATAGAAGCTACATTTTATAGGGTCGAGGCGGGTTGTGCTTCGTGCTAGCTTCTACCATTGAGAGGATTGAGTTATTCCAGGGGTCAGACATTAATATGCTATGTTGGGCATGTGTGAGCTAAGGTAGCTTATGGCACGATAGATGCTTCTATGCCTAACGCTCGGATGGAAGCCTAATGTTTATGTGCCGGAGACTAGATGGCAAGATCCACGTATGTAGCTTGGTGTGTTTGGCACTATTGTTGGGATCCTTTATGATGGGCAGGAGACTAGGACTCAAGAAAGCTTTATACGGGGGATCCTTTGGTGTGCTTGGCACTGTGGTGGCATGCCGCATAATTGGCAAGGCTAAAATGACTAGAAGGTCACGAGTGCTCTGAGATGTTTGGAAAGGCTGACTATATACTTGGCATGAGTGCACAGCGCCGCTTGGCCGTTAAGATTTGATATTCCACATTTCGGCCCGTGCGTTTTGAGCGTACCATGCCTGGTCGACCTAACGCTGATGATAAATGACAAGCAAAAGGAATTTCAGTATTACATTTATCTCAATATTACTACCTCCATTAGTTTCAATATTCAAATGAACATACAAAGACATAATTTGTTGCAAGGGTCTTCCAAATTGTTGACATCATATACAATTATGTTCTTAACAAGACTGAGGCCTCGTTTCGCTACACATAACTTATTTTTATAAGCTTTTTTATTAGTCCATAACAAAGTGTTTAATAATAAGTCGTTTTTGTTGTTTGGTAAGACATAATAAAAGAGTTTTTTATCTCCAAAAGCTATAGCGAGACATTTGGCAAAATAACCTAAATGTAATTTTATCTTATTTTAAATTTTATGTTCATAATATAAATTTATCAACTTCTAAGATATATTGATTAATTAAGAATCTGTTTTTAATTTACTATATTACTAAACTATTCCTTATATAAGTACGTTAATAAATTTAAATAAACTAAAGAAGTTTGATAAATTTCAAGAACGAAAACGTAACCACTTAATCATCACTATCATTTGTCCCGTTAACATTAGCAATATTATCCGCAAGTTGATCTCGAATAACGTCCACTTGCGGTTGTGATTGTTGATTGACTATTTGTGGTTGTGTTTCTTCGTTGATTTTCTCACGATCTTCTTCATCATCGTAATCAAATTCAGTTGCATCATTATCGTATTCCTACATTAACCAATTTGTAGCCATTTATTTGCGTATAAAGTTGTGCACTGTCAAGCATGCTACAACAATTAATACTTGTGTTGCATATGGATATGATGGCATACAATTAAGAATTGAAAATATTACTTTTACTTCATCGAAACGCCGCTCTGTAACACTCTTGAGTGACGATGATTAAATATTTCTTTCTGTGTTCTCGCTTGACCACTACTATGAAAATCAGGAATATGATACCACATGCTACAATATGGAGTCAAATAGTCACTCATGTTTGGATCTTTGACGTCAACAACATAATATATACCTGAGATTATATGCATTTATTTATCAATGCACCATTATATATGATATATCAACTTAGTAAATCATATAAATTACATGTAGGTGGATTTGAGAAATTCATTGTTGGATTATTAATTGTCTCCAGGATTTTTTTTTTCAATAATTAGCGGTACCTTCTCATCCTGCGAGTGCGAAAGTAAACTTCATTTCAAATGAGCATATTGGTAGCACATTTTGGGTGCATATACATTTTCGCCCTCGAGATGGTACTTGTTTCGCCAATGGAATATGAGCACTAATATGTGTATCGTAAATAGCTCCAATACAATCCAACAACGTACAAAGGTAATCATAAAAAAAATATCTATTATGAGTCTGATTATTTATTTACAATTAAATTTGATATATTACCTTGAAAATGGTCAATATTTTGAGTTACGTCGAATGTGGGATGGAACAAAGTTATTTTCTGGAGGTTTGATAATTGAAATAGAAAATTTCGCCATAGCTTTTAATACAAAATCAAAATGGCGGCTGATAGTTTCTCCGGAGTGTTGGAAACGGTGACACATCATAGCATTTCTTTCGTTGTGACCAATAGTATAAGAAAAATTGTTATTTGTTATTCAATTGAGACACATGTCTTGTGCTCTTTAGTAGACCTTCTTCTCTCATTATTTGACATAATTTTCTGAAAACGTGTTGATCCATAAGTAATAAATCACGACATGATTGTCGACGTCCGTAGAAAAGGTTAGTTACATATGCATTCCCATTTAAAGCAAATTCTCTAATTAGATTCTTGGTAACATATTTTTCAAGATAATATTGTACACCACTGCAAGTTGCAATGATCACAATATCTTCTTCATCTGAATCCATTGAACTGCTCGAAACAAAATTGTTTAATTATTAACTTTATAAACAACCTCATTCTAATAAGTTGAAACATAAAACAAATTTAGATAAAGAATCTAGACGATCTTCTACGTCTTTTATTTTGTAATGATTGTCTACTACAACGTTGAGTTTCATTTGGCTCTCCCATTCCAGCGTCATCATCAGAAGATTGTTAAGTTTCATTAGTTTGAGTATTAGCAGATGGTTATGTATTAGGAGTTCGACCATCAACTTTTATTTGTGCATTTAAGTTCTGAATGAACAAGGCATTTCACCAGCATTTGGAGCAAATGTCATTTCACCTACGACAGTTGTAACGCCAAAAAGATATTCAAGTTCTTTCTCATATTGTAATCCAAAGTCATGTAAATCAGCAACCTATAGATTCCTCTGGTGAGAAATATATATGATCATTGCTATTTGTGACACCCCGTTTTCCGAGTCACGGCTTGCCCGGCAGTTTATAAAAGAAACTAAGGCTCAGTCTCGCTTAAACAGAGTTTCTAAAATAAACCAAACCAACACACTTATCTCTGTTATCAAACAAATAAAATGAAGCAGTAGAAATCTAATAAGGAATCATAGTTTTTGAAAACGAACTGATGGAGACCATCTTCCTATTGGGCCTCACGGCCATGGTGATAGTGCGCCTCACGGTCAAGAAGCTACATTAGCGTAGTTTCTATAATTAAGTATTTAGGGTTTCCATAATTATGAGTCTTAGCAATCAAGGAAAATATTATTAGTAGTTATCTTATTTCCTTATTTGAGTCTACTTAGGAAAGTACAATCTCTATATAAGAGAAGTCTAGTCTGTCTTTGTTAACCAGATCAGAGAATATTATCAACCAAGTTTTATATTAATCAAGTTATTAATCAAGTTTATTGTTTATCGTTATTTTATCAGTTTTATTTCGTTAGTTTAGTTTATTAACAATGGTGGATTCCGTTACTTTTACGCTTCCGCAACAATCTACATCACGAACTAAAAGTCGAAAAGACGAGACTAAATTTCAGCAGAGTTTCCTCTGTAAATTGAGTCTATAAAACCTGTAAAGCCTGCCAAAACATACATATTACATGCACATAAACTCATATCAAGAAAAAACAAACTACAAATTCCAAACATCTCGCACCTACTATATACTACAGTGATACATATATATTGTTCGTGTTGATAATTTACATAACTTCAAAATATACAAAAAGCACAAATCGATCCCACATCACCAGTTGCTCACAAGCAAGATTAGATCGATCTGGGACTATAGTGCATGAACACAAAAACAAATGAAGGAGTGAGATAACTCGAAAGTTAGCTCAGTAGGATACTTAGACATCCTACCCGCACCACACACATCAACATTTTAATAAATCAATAGTTTAGGTAATATAAATAGTACAAGGACATTATGCACATCAAACAAGGCAATACAGCAAGATAATTCTTCTAGCTTACCAAGATCACGACTGAATACTCCCTCAGTCGGGGTCACCTACTATTCGGCTAGGAAGAACCGTTAGGCCTTTGTTAGTGCGTAGGCAGGCGGCGCCTTATCGAACAGTTGACTACTATAGTGTACACATGGATCCACGTAATACCTCGGTAAGAGCTTCCGTAACTCTACCTTCGTCATCATCGCCCATCGGGCTAACTTGTGATCTCAATAGCATCGAATAATAAATCTCACCCAAACAACGACACACTTAGAATATGTTATGACTTACCCAGACAACTATAAGAGTATCGTCGTGAAGTAGAGCCATATTCCCACGGCGATACAATTATCTCGTCTTGAGGCGCATCCTACCTCCGGTCAGATCTGACGCTCCCTCGCAAGGTAACTCATTAACCATTCGAAGAATACCCAAACATATGCATGAACCTATAATAATATTAAATGATTTGAGTGGCTCCCAAAGCTACAAGAATAGAGCCCTCCTAACAGGTAACATCCAACAAAAGAGAGCGTTCTTCTATCTCAAGGTAGGGTAAACCCATTTAAAGCCAAGCTTTTACAAGTTTCCACTTTCAGGGATTACGTATTTTCTTATTACGAAAACTCGGGTAAGCACCCTATTTCATTTCGGTGAAAATGTTGTAAGTATCAATCACATATCATACAGAATTCAAACCACAAACACTAGTGGCTTAACAGAATAAATAAACAAACATGGTACTGGTTAGTCCCCTAATCACTCGAAGGGTCGGAATACCCCAACTCACAATCTCTCTCGGACCCCATTCTGGGTAAACTGGAATGGTCGTTACCAAACAGTTGCGCATGCACCGAGTGTAACCCTTGACATGAATTCATGGCTAATCCATAACAGAAAAATAAACAAGGGGACAACCAATGTCCGGCGTCAAACAATCATTACGCATAACACGGTCCATGCGATTCCGCCACCACGATATACACGCAGCTCAAGCGATTACGTCACCACGTGTTTACATTTCATACAAAACGATCACGCAGCTCAAGCGATTCCACCACCAAGTGATTATTTTTCAGAAAAACTAGTTTGTTTTGTAAAGATAAACATTCATAACACACAACACACCACATACATTCACACCATAGCTTATCATGTCATAATTTTAACTAAAGAACGAAAAAGAAGAAGAAGATACAAACTAAATATATATATATATATATATAAAATGGTGTTGCGGGAAATACCCGTGCTCTAAGTAAGAATCATAAGATCCTACCTCAGATGTAGTACACTTCCGGTTCACTATCCTCCACCTGAGATTCAGACTCCTTGGGTCTCTCTTCTACGTAGTATTCGCTTCCTGCTGAAAGTACAAAGGAACAAAGTGGTCAATTTACAGTCAGAAAACTGTCACAGAAGGTCCTACAAACTAAGAAGACAATAATATGCATGAGAATGAACTCTAAAGAACCCACGAACGATATAAGATTCACTACTTAGATTGCGTCCTAAACCATTGGACGATTCCATAAAGTCTATTATGTGATTCCGAAGTCACAAGTATCAGTTGACTCTGAACACACGAATATCCTAGCCACACCCTCAATATAATAGTGAATCCGATTTATATTAGGTACCCGTAATAGACCAAACTATTCTGAAGTTGTTCGTTGTAACGAAATCGACTATTCCGGGTAATTTCAATCATTATCTAACTTGCGTTGCCATACCCAATTCAGTTAAATCATACATCACTTGAAGGATATTCATGCCTTTAACATATTCTATTGGTTCTCGTTGAAAAAAAAAATCCGAACGAACCATATCCAAAATAGCATAAACACATAAAGTAGTCCTAATTGCGCACTTAAAAAAACATAACTCTCTAGTCTTTAATCTGATTCAACCGATTCTTAAGTTATCGGATAGTTAATCTCATTTCTAGCATTTTATTCTCAGGTGGTTTCTCCTAATTACGACTAAAACATAACCGAAAAGCGTAAAAGATACGCAGCAGTGCATCAGTTTTACTGCTCGTATGCTGCATACTCTAACAATCATATCGTCCTCATCCAAACTTTGAATAATCATTATAATATGTTTCTGGAATTGGCACGATACGAGCGATAATATCTATGAAGACTCGAAATTCTTCCAAAATCTGTACAACTGTCTAAACACTAAAAAACAGTAGCAATTTTATTATTAATTCTCTGTTTTTCATCAAGTCTCAACCTAATCATCCACTGTGATTCTTCAAACATAACTTCATAACTCTTTAAGTTAACTAAAATCATACCATCACACATAAAGGTAAGAAAAACCCTTAAAGATTCATTATAAAACCATAGAGATCAAAATTCCTTACCTTGATTCCAATAAAATCGATTTAGATAGTTTCCTCTTGATTAGTCTCTTCTAATTCCTCCTCAATTCAGTAAGTTCTTCAAATCATAAAGAAACCCTCCATTAAAACTCAATTTAACATCATAGAGAGAGAAAATCAGATTTCCTACAAAACCTAAACGAAAAACCTTAAGAACAATACTTACTTCTTGATGGAAATAAAAATTTCTCTATAAGATTCACCAAACTCTCAATCTTAATCAATTTCTTCCCTTAAGTTTAAGCCCTAGTTGCAGTCGGTTCAAAGAGAGAAAGAAAAATCTGATTCTTTTTGGTTTCTAACTTACCCACTCAAATTTACTGTTTAGTCCCTCAATTCTATCAACTTGCAAAACAACCCCTAAATCTTTCCTGGTCACAGAAAACATCATATATTCTGCACCTGTTCTTGATTTAACCTTTGTTCTAACTTTCTCTAAACTCAAAATGGCCCTTCGTCTAACTTTAGTCTTTTATTTACTGAATCGAAAACACGGGATGTTACACTATTTGTATCTATATGGTCAAGTAATTAAATTGCTACATGTTAATGAAATATTTACCTACAAGTAATCATTCCAAAATTTAGTTGAAACATTCAATGTACCAGCCTATGTTGTCAAAGACGCGCTTAAGCGCGCCTGAGGCGACCAAGGCGCAAGGTATTGAAAGCCATCGACTCGCTTCAAATACTCTTCCCTTGGTTTCCCGCGGTACCGACTAAGCGCGCTTAGTCGATAGACTTAGGTAGACTAGGGGAGTCATAAAGTCGAATGGAGGCGACCTAGCTGCCTTTAGAATTTTTTTGTTTTTTTGAGTTGAAGCCCAAAAATTAGGCCCAAACCCAACTTCCTACTACCTTGGTCAACCAAAATAAGAAATCCGAACTAGGGTTTTCAATTATTCAAACCAGTTTGAACATTGAAGACGATTTTCTCTCTCCATCCACCATTATTCCACCATTACTGAAGACAAATTTGGAAGTACAACTATTAAGGTACCATCTCTCACCCTTCTCTTTATTTCTTTTGTTTTTTTCTTCATTATTTCGAGTGTTCTTCAACGATTTTCTCTCTCTAACATTCAGTTTTGTTTTCTTTTTCTTCTTCAACGATTTTCTCTCTCTAACAGTAACGATTTTTTGCTTCTTTTTTAACTAAAGCTACTTCTTTTATTATTTTCTTCAACTAACTTTGTTTTATAAATTATGACTCTATTTTTCTCTCCCTAAAAGTAACGATTGTGTTATGATTCTTCTTCTTTATAAATCCGTTTTTTGTCTCTGTTTTTCTGTTATGATTCTTCTTCTTCAACTAACTAAATGCTATTAAATTTATGTTACTTTGAAAATTTATGTTACTTTCAAAATTTATGCTATTAATCCACTGTTTGGAGGGGCAAGGCTAATGTTTTTCTGTTTTAACTTTTAAGCTTCAAGCCTTCAACTAAATTAGCTTTTTCAACTAAATTAGCTTCAACTAAAGTTATGTTATTTGATTATTTTTTAAAACTTTTAAGCTACTATTTTTTTGCTTTTCTTTCTTTTATGTTTTCTTCTTCTCTGTTTTAAGCTAATGTCGTCCACTTCTACAACTCCTCGAGTGAAACTGTCGAGTGATCCGGGTTGGGATTACGGGCAACCTGTGAATGGAGATAAGAATAAGGTAAAATGTGACTTATGTAGTGTGGTTTCTAATGGTGGAATTAATAGACAAAAACAACATTTAGCCTGTGGGTATAGAGATGTTACAGTATGTTCGAAGGTTCCTAAAGACGTACAAGATTTGATAAAAAAATTATATAGCCGAATCGAAGAAAAAGAGAGGGGAAAAGAATTATGAGAAAGGCTTCAATTCAAGGGATTAATATATATAGCTCATCTTGCAATCAAACTTTTGAAGATGTGGAAATCACGGGAAGTGGAAGTGGGACGCCAACATCCAGAATGCCTCCTGGAGAGAAGGTAAAAAGACCGATAGATACCGCATTCCCAGCTGACCTCTCAAAGTTGGTAAAACAACAAGTTGATGCGAAAGATCCTCATAGGAAGATAGCGCATTTTGAAAAATGTTGATCTCGATGAGTGGATTGCTCCTTTTGATTCGGCTGATGATCGTGTAGGTGACACAGACCTAACACATGATCTTGTTGATGAGGCTGAAGAGATGATGATGGTCATACTGGTCCAAGTACACGCACAAGGACTTATAAGAGAAGAAGAGCACATAGCCAAACCCACAGACGGAGGAGTGGACCAAAGCTTCGACTTGTTGATGAGGATTCTGAAACAAATGAAGACGTAAATTTTAGTCAGGAAGTGGCTCAAGAAGGAGATAGCACCGACGATGAAAAGATGGAGATCAACTATCAGGAGATACTGAAGATATTGACTTCTAGTTTTATTGACTCTTTTGTTAGAATTTAAACTTAGTTAAAACTTAACCAGAACCTTGAGTCCTTGATTGCTTTTGTGTGTGAATTACTTACCCTTAGATGTTTTATTTCATTTTTTGCTTTAAATGAGATTTGTTGCATGAGTATTTGAATTCAATAGGTTTTCTATAGATATCCTACAATGCAGGAAATGCAGGGTCTGTCTGCACCTAAAGCGCTCGCCTAACCGCGCTAAGGCGAGCTGAGTTGTCGCCTCGCCTCTCGCTTAATACAACATAGGGACTACCAGCTACGGAATCCAACCCAGAACCTGGGTGGAAAATTAACTTATTCCACACTTTTCAATTTTCTTTAGTTGCATCCCAATGATTCTTCATCTTTTTTTTTTTATTATATGATGTTTTTGTGAAAGTAAAAGATTTATTACACAAATTTTGGTAACCAACACTATTCAAGGTTGAGCTTGGTCTATTACCTTTTTGTACTTCTTCCACGCATAAAAAGACAAATATCTTGAAATTCAGGAGTCTAGTGTGCTCGAGTTTGAGTGTTTTTCTTGTCATCTTCACTTAACATATAAATTCTAAAAGAATTAATATAAAATAAAAACAAAGCGGGATTCAGGGATCATAACTAAAATAGGATGTTGTGATCATGCAACATCTTCACTTGAACCATGATTAAAATATATACAACATGATATTTGTATAGGTAACAAAAAAGTAAAAGGTGTTGTGATCATAAATAAAATAGAGTGAATAGGTCATGGTCTCTAAGTTCTAATGGGGACATATTTTTTCCCTGGAAAGAGAGTTTCTCTCTAGAACTGTAGAGCAATGTTGGCAAATCTTATCGTAAATCGTTTTTCAATTTACTATAAATCGTATCGTATCGTATCAGTGAATCGAAAATCGTAAGATCTATATATGTATATATATATATATATGTATATATATATACATATATATATATAATTTATTAACTATAATAGTTCAAGATATTATAATAAAAATAGAAAACTTAAGATTAGTATTAAAGATGAAAAAAAAGTAAAACTAAAGAGTGATATTGTTCTAATAATAAAAATAGAAAACTATTAAGTAGTAGTAAAGACGAAAAAACTTATAAGTTATATTATGTTATAATAATAATTATATTATTATAATAATAAGTTAAAAAACAGTAAACAATTAAGAATTGATTTTAAGAGGAGAGATAAAATAGAATATACTGGTTTTAGAGAGAGCGTGATCATTCTAGCAAAGAGCGAAAGAAATTGTAGAGAGAGAGAGAGAGAAGAAATAAGATTGGAGATCCAAAAAGATTGTAGTCGCTAGGGTTTTTAGAGAGAGAAGAAGAAGAAAAAAGATTAATGAAACATATTTTGATAGTTTAATCATGATGAACTCTGGTTGCTTGAAGAAAGATGAAGATGAAGGTAAGTCCTTTTCTTTTCTTGCTTTTTTTTTTTATTTCTTTCTGCTTTCTTCAAAAATCTCCCTTTACCTGATTTCCTTTCCAGTTAGGAATCGATTTGCCCCAAAACTCTTCAAATTGGAGGTTTAAATTTGGATTGTCGGATTCCCAATGAATCCCACAATTAACGAGTTTGGAACCGATTTGGTTGGAAATCGCACAATTTTTTGCTACGTACGATTTGAAGTAATAGTCAGAACGAATTCCACCCGATTCGATTTGAATCGTGCGATTCGAATCTCAAATCACACGATTTTGGCAACACTGATGTAGAGATTTAATGCAATCAATAGATAACAAAAAAACAAAATAGGTATCACCCTTTTGTTAATGCGATCAAGAACTAACACTGCAATAACTAACAACAAAACATTCTTATGTCACCATGATCATGGAAATATGCATTCATACTCTAACATATGACTTTTAGAGGGAGAAATTTTGATTCGAATATTGCATTAACCAGATTGATGGTTGATTCAGAGGATTGGATGGTCGTCTGGTTTTGGCAACAAACTGTTTTTCTCCAAACCCTAACTTGTAGAAGAAGAGAATGAGGAAGAAAAGAAGAAACTATATGAAGAGAAAAATAAATATCTAAAACCAAACGAGGCCTGACTATGTTAACTGTTTTAACTGAAATTCTTGTACTTTTATGTTATAAATATTATTCAGTTGCCTTACAACAAATTATGTTTTGTCCTGACTGATTATAAACTGCTGACAACACATACAATTATGTTGTTGACAAGACTGACTTTGCTAACTATTTACACTGAAATTCTCTTACTTTTATACTACAAACATGATTCAGTTGTTTACAACAAATTATGTTTTGCTCTAACAAGTTATGAGTTGTTGATATCATGTAAAATTTTGTTGTACAAGATTGGATATGCTAATTGATATTACTAGAATTTCCTTACTTTTATTTTACAGACATGATTCCCTCCCGTGGGAACATGCAATGCTATGCATCGGGAGAAGGGTAATATCCACTTTGCTCTGTTAATGTGTTTGTCAAAAGTAAAAAAAAAATGCATAACACATTTCTTTCTTTACAAGACAAATAAAAAATGCATTAGCCAAAATATTATTTGTTTGTTAATGGGTTTGTCAAATACAAAGGGTAACATGCATGACATTTTAATTTTGTTTCAAAAGAAAAACAAAAAATGCATTAGTCTAAATGTGTTTGTCAAAAGAAATATAAAAAAAATGCGGAAATCATTTCTTTCTTCACAAGACAAATCGAAAAAATGCTTTCGCGAAAATATTAGTGTCAGACAACGTATTTGTAAGATGCAAAAGACAAAATATTAGTGTCAGTCTGATCGGCCAAGATAGTGGGCCTCATGACCGAGTGAATGAAAGGGCCTCACGGCCCTAGACTATTAGGTTTAGGTTTGAGAGTTTATATGTTTGAGTATTTCCTATTAGGTCTAGGCTTATAAGTTTCTCAGTTTGAGTGTTTTCTGTCTTAAGGAGTAGTTTGAGTCTATCTAAAAGAGTCTAAGTTCCTATAAAAAGAGGTCAAGTCTGTCATTGTTATTCATCTTTTAGAGAATAATTGCTTAAGTTATCGTATTTCCCTTTATTTTATTAGTTCTTCAATCAAGTTTTAATCTTCTTTTCAATTTTCGTTGCGTCTACATCAAGTGGTCTCTAGAGCCTCAATCTTGAAAGAGATGGTGAACCCTACTACCATCAATACTCCTGCAAAAGAGAAGGCCCTGTCTAAACCTAATAGTCTAGGGCCGTGAGGCCTAATAGGAAATACTCTTCGATTTCTGAATGCATTAGTGTGGCTTGGTCTTTTGAATCTGATTGGAATTATTTATTGTGGGCCTTCTACGTGTAGTCAAATTGTATGTACCCCACACAAGTTATCTGAAAACACCAAATCTACGGAGGATACCTCTAAAACAACTGTGGATAATCCTTACAAGAAACCTCCATCGGTTAAATGTAATCGTTGCTACGAAATTGGGCACTATTATAATGTTTGCCCATCTTGTGGGAAAGCCAATCTCGTCGAAAAACAAAAGGACAGTGATTTAGACGACGATAATGTTGAGCAGGTGGTCACCAATCCTGATAATGGTGATCGTGTTACGTTGGTTACTCGGAAGATTTTATTCACTCCTTACTTGAAGGACTCTCCCAGTGGGAGAATTTGTTCGTTACAAGGGGGACTCTATCGCAGAAGGTGTGTACTATTGTTATTGACAATGAATACACAGAAAATTTGATTTCTGTAAAAATTGTCGATTACTTGGGAATTCACACTACACCTAAACCACACCCTTACAAAACCGCGTGGATTTAGTCAGGCGCCGCTACACTTGTCAACCAAATGTGTCAGATCTCTCTTTCTATTGAGTCTGAGTACTTTGATGGAATCACCTGCGATGTAACGAACATGGATATGTCACGTTATCTTAGGACAACCTTGGCAGTTATATGTCGATACTACTTACCAGGGGCGTGCTAATACTTATAAATTTCTTTGGAATAAGAAACTGGTTAAGTTGCTACCCCTTGAAGAAAGCTCTAAAGAACTGAACTCCCTTCAGAAACGGGTTGGTACGAACCTCTTGAGAGAAGGTGAGGTTGATGCAGATTATACTAGGTCGATCGACCAAGATAGTGGGCCTCACGACCGAGTGAATTAAAGGGTCTCATAGCCGAGTCTATGAGGTTTAGGTTTGAGAGTTTATATGTTTGAGTATTTCCTATTACGTCTAGGTTTAAGAGCTTTTAAGTTTGAGTATTTTCTATATTTAGGAGTCATAGTTTGAGTCTATGTAGAAGAGTTTAAGTTCCTATTAAAGGAAGTCAAGTCTATTATTGTTATTCACCTTTCAGAAAATAATTAATCAAGTTATCGTATCTCCCTTTATCTTATTAATTTTCTAATCAAGTTTTAATCTTAATTTCAATTTCCGCTGCGTCTACATTAACAATTTAAGATTTGCTAAGAAATTTCCAAAAACGTTTTTCACATTGATTTGGGCGAGAATTGTAGTAGGGACGAATTCGACCGAATTTTTCACTTCTAGAGTTACGTTGTACTTTCACAAAATGAGTTTTTTTTCAAATATTATTCAAGATTGGATCAGATTTCCTATCACCCCAAATTTTGGACTTTTAAGTGTCATTTAAACTCCTCTTTCCCAAATGAGAAAATAGAGACAATTCAAAAGTTTTTATCTCCAAAGAGATCTCTTAACTAACTCTGTTTGATACTCATGATACTCAAATTTAAGAGGAAAAAAATAGTTAAAAAGAAAGACTTTCTACTAGTTTTAATTTTAAAGTTTGACGAGGTGTCATACTCTAATTTTAGAGTCTCCACAATACATGTCCGCACATCCTCATGGAGTGTCTAATATAGTATCCCATTAAAAAAGATTTTTTAACAAAAAATCTAAAAATCTTAAATGATACTAAGTTTTAGAGTTTGAATGTTATATGCCATGCAATTCTATCATGATGAGCGAGGAGAGAAAATGATCAGCCATCGATCAGCCATCTGTTTAAACCCCAGAATTTATATACCTTGAGTAATAATTAGTACATATTTTTTAATCAAGTGATATAACTTGACAAGAAGCTTGAATAAGCAGTAACATCAACCCAATCTGGGAAAAGTCCTTTCAATTTCTTGGAGGAGTCCACCAAATGCTGCTCTAATACAGCTACATCCACCCTTAGAGGCTCAGAACAGTTCGCCTGTCAATTTGAATTTTAAGCCAGAGAAACTTTACATATGTACATACTTGTATACGAATACTATATGAGCAACGACGGGCTGGTAGTACGTTCGGACGGCCAGGTAGTACGTTCGGACGGCCAGGTAGTACATCCGGACGGGCCTCAACGGTTAGGTTGTTGGGCTAACAAGGTGGCCTAGGTACCATCGGGTGGTCATAACTCATAAGCGAGCTGGGCTCGGGTAACATGTCAAAACAAACATTTCAACCGAGCCCAGCCCGCTTATTTCAATTGGCCTGACAGGCCTGCCCGTTACCAGTCCTCAGGCTTCTATGGTCTATTTTGGACTTGGACGCCCGTGGGAAGTATCGGGCCTCCGCGCTTTTTCTTAGGCATAAGATAGAGAGAGATGATAGAAGGATGGAACTCAAAATTTACCTCTAACCAGAAATTCCAGTTCTCTTTGCTATTTCCACTAAGTCTAACAATATATGATGGAGGACCACCATCAACCGTTTCAGGAGCTGTATATTATTCCATCACTTCGACTAATTATGAACAACCAAAAAGGCAAAAGCAACAATCAAATTGTATGATCATGTTTAGAATTTAAATTACCTGAAAGCTGGTTGTCAGCAAAAGACCATCCAGATAAAGGGCCCGTAATGTTGAGGACTGAAACCCAAACCTCCTTTATCGATCTGAAGTGGAACATGGAAACAATTGCAACCGGTGTTAAATCGAAGTCTGATTTCCTAGATTCTCCAGTACAGGTACAGGGGCATTATTCAAAACATTACAGGAACGGGCCACTTAGTAGGCTAGCCCGTGCTCAACTTATGGTTCCCGTAATATGTTTGTATTTCTTCATGCTTATACTAATTAGTAATTACCCCATATAAATCAATCCGTAAGAGTAGCCTCTGTAAACCAACTCCCTCTATAGAAACTCTTTATTCTGCCCTGGGAACAGACCAGTCCCTGTCTCGCTTAACGGGACAAACTAACAATCTAAGTCCCCTTGATGTGCTTTTCAATAAATTATACGACATATCGACCAATCATGGTTTAGATGTGAATGTAATATGTAGGTGTTGTTTCCATGTGATTTGGCATCTAGATGCTCGAAGATTAACAAGTAGAGGAGGTGATTTGGTAAACGTAGTCTTGACAGAATAATTTAGACAAGATCCTTGTAGTTGGTCTTAATAGTTACAAATAGGCTACCATAACTACAAATAGTTGGCCTCAAATAGTTACACGTATATTGCACTATTGCAGAGTAGCAGTCTTACCCTAAGGAGAGTTGCAAGAACACTTTCCGAGATCCTGTGGTAGAAACTGTAGCTTCCCTATAAGAAGATAAGTGAGGGAACTGTGCATATTGCTTCGATATATCATCACCTCTATCAGGGAATTTCAAGCTTCCAGAAAACATTAGAGATACTGGAAACAACACCTGCACGAGAAAATAACAGTCATTTCATTACCTCCGATTCGAGAGTTATTGTTCTTTTCCGAAGTCAGATCTGAAATCTAACTAGAGTTCAGAGTTCACTACAATCAGATTTTAGGATGTTTCTAATTGTTGACTCCTGATGTCTGATTCGTCTTAATGGCTGATTTGCACTGTCTATTTGAGTCAGAAGAGTTAGAGTGTGACAACAAGAAAAAAGAAACACAACCTAGTATCACCATTACTTGAAGCCACAAAGATCACAGAATCTGGCCGAACCTTATAAAGCAAATCTTAAGTAAATAAACCTAGACTCTACGTTATTTTTTTATCTTGAAAAAGTTTAAGTTCAGAAGAGCAATCTCAAAATGAATTACGTGTCGTTCGATTTTAAGAAGTGTGACGAATTCTACTAGATACTGTTTAAGAATCCAATTGAAGAGAAGCAACTATAATGTGTTTCAAGTTAATGAGTTCTACAGATTATATAGGTATGGTGTTTCAGTACGTACCAACCAAGAGCCTCGATCAGACTGGTGAAAGTGTTCAAGAGATGACTTTGAACTGATCTGTAATTCTTTTGTTGCTTCAGGAGAGTGCTTGAAAACAAACTGTAAGGAATTGGAATCCACCACGGAAAATTCGTAACTGGACTCCGCAATTGAGTTTGCATCTGCCATTCTCATCAGAGAACATTCCCGGGGGATGTGAATCAAAGATAATTAAGGAAATATAATAAACCTACACTTATTTAAAAAGGTGAATTACAGTAACGAAAATAAATATTAAAATGCCCGTGATCTCACAACTAATAAGCATATAAGTGAGGTCTATATCTAACAACATATATGGGCATATATTTCTTAATGATACCTTAAGTGCACAGAACAAAGGGATATGTGCCTAAAAGGAAAAGGTTATGGGGTTTAGGGCTTTTTCTCCCCTTTTTTTATTTATTATTTTAGTCTTTCACTGTCTTCATTCTTCGCGACATTCTTAATACAATTTCCACAAAAAAGGTTATTCCCGTACTATTAGTATTTGGTTGTGAAAATGGAACCGACGGGTATTAGCATCCAACACTGGTACAAAGTGCGGTATATGTACGATAAGTGGAGACGGAAATATGGGATGCATATACATGAATACACATGTCTTTTATACCGACATCTTGGGTACCAATCGTTGTTACATAAAACACAAAAGGTATAAACCAAGGGTGGTATTTCATGGTCCTAACACCGATTAAATGCAAGTTCGCTGAAGATGTAGGTATAAAACTCACATTATACTTACTGAAGTGACGGGAGTATCTGAGAAGTGTATCCTAGTATTAGATAGGTAATTCGCTTATTTTCTTATATTGACCGTCGGCACATTATGGGATCTCTTAATAACTTAATGGAACACCTTCCTACTATTCCACTCCCCATTCTAAATGAAGTCCTCAAGTTATGACTTCATTCATTCCAAACAAATGTTTATATTTTGGAGGCAAAAAGGAAAAAAAACATAACTAAAACAACATTTTGGTAATCTGACTTTCTGAGTAGATCTGCTGTAGACTTGTATTATGAAGATTACGTATCACTAACAAATCAGATTTATTGTTTTCAAATTACCTGATGTCACAATTGTATGCTGAAATATAAGCCTTTTTGGTGCAGATGAGCTGTACGGGAAAAATTGGGAAGACAGGGCCAAGGCAAGCACGCTTATATGTAGCAAGAATTGCACAATGGATGATCTCGCTAACCAGTAGCCTATAACAGGGATTAATGGCCCAACACACCATCCTGTCACAAACCCAACTACTCCTGCCACAATAATATCAGGAACAAAATATCCTGCAAACAGAAATTCCTGAATCACGAAATACCCTTACAGTGGACGTGAGAATATAAGCAAATGTACAACTAGCTAATCATAGCTCTGCTGTATAATTTAGAACCACATGTACACATGCCGTCTGGCACACTTTAGAGGAACTTCAGAAAATAAGACGGAATTATGTGAAGCTACTAAATGGATACTTTTCGAGACAGAAAATTCAATGACAAATCTAAACCTGGAAATAGAATGAAATATACCGATTTGAGAAAATACATCTCTCAAAAAGTCAAAATGACAGCAGCCTGAGGAAGCTAAATAATCAGACCGATGGTCAAAAAAGCTCAAGCAAGTAATATATTATACAAGTTTTCTGCCACTTTGGGTTCAGTTTTTAAATCAATCTGCTTTTAAATAGTGACCTAAGTACTGACCATCCAGCAGTAAGTCCAGTGTCCTTTCTACCCTGCACATATTATAGTGCACTGCACCCCTACAGATAATATAACTACTTACTAAATGTAATTATCATCTACAAAAATGGGAGTTGGCAAAAGTTACCATAGGGAAACGGAAGAGAACCCATCATACCCATCTTCTCGATCAAGAATTGTATAAGAAACCCACCAAAGTAGACAGAGTATATAAGACATGGAATTAAAGGGATGACGTAACTTATAGTTGACCTGCATGATATATCACTCAGTAGTTAATACCTATTACTTAATAATTAATACTTCAACTGAACAAAGAATTGTACACATTCAAATATGTAATGATTTCCAAGACACAGAATTAAAATATATTAAGTATACGATGGACAGTACAAACATGTTTTGTTTGATTAAAATTTACGTAATCAATTATGAAGTTACAAACCAACTAATACACATTCATTATATATTTTTCTGTAGACCTCCGCATGGAGATAATTTGGGGTTGCCTCCAGAAACGAAATCTCCTATTCTGTGGCAATGATTCACACATCAACAAGCCTCTCTGGAGCATCTAACCATATCCAACTTGAAATACAAGTAAATAAATGCAGATGGTTTAGAATGATTGAACTTTTTTATACTGAGGAAGTGACGATGAAGTCATTACCAAAAACTGATCCGATGGCTTATCCTAAACAAGCATTTTATGCACAAACAGGTGTATAGTGTATACACTAACAGCTAACTGTGTATGAATATCATAATCCAAGATATATAGTTATGCATGTAGACTATTTACTAAACAAAATTTGCCAATTATGAAGTCATCGCGTTATGTGGGATCATAAGTACAGAGTAGCCAGGACGCAACTAAGTTAACAGAGTCGAAGCATCTAGATGTTTTTCTTTTCAATTAAAAAGAATAAGTAAGACTGCAAGTAAAAAAAGAACAATCGGGGCCAAATCAACAGTTTATATTTGAACTAAGCAGCAATTTCACGCCAAAATTAAGAATCATAACCCTCCGCTAATAACACAGGTCTTTAGCTTCCGGACTTAAATTTTAGTAGGTCATCAAAGTAGACCAATACAGTAATACTACCCTACATGATAAAGTGCCTATTCTCCATATCAAAAAGAAAAAATAAATCTGAGTTATTCTATGGAATATTATCCAGCGATGTAAAATATTGATTTTGATTTGGCAAAAAGATGTCTAATCTATCCACACATATCAGAAAGTAGAAACTAAAAATAAGTAACGGTTTTAGACAATACTTGAGTGATTGATGACCAGACAACTTGTTCGATTGACAGAAGAGGATCCATGCAGGAAGCATAAAACATGTTTGGGAAAAAGTCAAGAACCCTCCACCCATGCCAGCTACTAGGTAAACCTGTACATAAAGAATTCAATAACTTAACTCCAGGTATTTTTATTCACTCCAACCATACATTATATGGACAAACAAACTATATTATATATTTTTTTCCAAAAAGTAGATGCAAATTAATGTGTTTCTAAAACGATAAAAAGATGAAGATAGCAAATAGTGCATGAATTGGTCTCGGGCAACAAAATCCAACGTAGAACTTGCATCGGTCTTCGGCAAGCAATATAAAATTTCTGATTCTTCTTATATCTAGGTCGTCTAGTACAACTTAAAGAGGCAATTAGTTCTAAGTCATTAGGTTAGAAGTGTTACAGCCCTAGGAAGTTGAAGTACAGTAGTTGGTCTAAACCAATAGTTTTCGTCTAAAAAAAGATATACGCAACCACATTTGGATTGGGATCCATAGGAAGCAAGCATATAAACCACATACAAATGATTCATGAGTAGTCTTTCGTGAGAATGATAACTATAGAACATTTTCACAGGTGTTTCCTTGACTTCTTTTATATATGTTCATTCCATGTTTCAAAAGAACAAAGTAAACATTCCTTGGTGGGAAAAATTAGAAAATGAATAAACTGATCTATGCCCATAAATTTACAGGCAGGCTTCTTTAATATTAATTAACAACCTTACAACTGGTAAGATGTGACAAGATTGTGAATACATATATAGAGAGTTTAACCTACCAAAGTTATGAATGCATACAATCCAAAAGCGCCCCAGAACCTTGCTTCATCACCCAGTACCTGCAAGATTCATCCAACAGAAACAAGATTCATTGTTTCCGAACAATTGAAAAGTAAATATTAATCAAGTTTGACCTGCAAACAATAGAAATTATCCACGCAAGACTACAACTTCTACGTCAATTTATCTGATCGTTTAAGATTTCTGAGATCAGTTGTGACGTTATTATGAAGTTACAGTTTCAGTCATAGAAGTAGTTAAGGAAGTACCCCCTTGCAATAATAATGTACTTAAACATGTATTTTAGAGTAGGATGTCCTTCAAATTTATCAGTCATTAAATCATAAGCACTTACTTTTGTTTATATACTAAGTATCAGTGTATGAAGTCATCTATTTTTGTGCAAAATATGGTCCATGTTTTGTTGCCCTCTAATCACAAGAGGAAAGCATCTAGAGGCATAGCTCCAAGGGAGTCTGAAAAGCGGTTAAAGCTCCAACCAGGAATGGAAGTTTAGACTTTATTGTTCAAATCCCTTGTGGCATCTTAGAGGTACATGTGGTCTAATAGTATGAGGTGGTCCAGGCCAACTTCATAAACTTCTGTGTATCACAAGATAGACGATTCAACCCTCACCCAGATATACTTCTCCAAAAGGGGAAAAAATACAAAATTACAAATCATTGTATAACTATTTGGTGATCATTAGAACGCTAACATACTATAGACTTATTTGATGACTAAGGTCTTACTAAGATATCTACCTCTTCTGATATTCTGAGAGCTGAAACATCTTGAGAGAGCGGAAAGCATCTCCAGACGATTCTTGGGATCAGCAAGCCAACAAGTGAGCAAGGAACGAACATCAAGAAAGCCAAATACGGGTTAGAAAACCTGCATTAGTGAGTTTTTGGATCAAGAATCAGTACCTATTGCTCCACTTACAAAATCTACTAGCATAGTCAGACCATTTACAGATTACTCTCATCCGTACAGGCTCTTAGAGAACCTCAGTAATCTTGGTTCAGTGCTCGCAGAAAATCAAAGTGAATTTTCAATTATTACTAACCACCACACCCACGAGATGGGGTCAAACAACATGTTTATCACTGCACGACCCAAACCTTGAGCAGTTTCTCCTTCAGGCAGCTACATATGGGATATCATAGAACATCGACTAAGAGCATCAATATCTTATCATAGATATGATTGGACCTTGTATTGTTACTTATCTTTAGAAGGTAAGCATTATTTTTTGTACTTCAAGTTTTTCAAAGAACTTCTATATGTTGCTTTGAACAGATATACTGCTTTAGGAGAGAATTTTAGGATTCTTTGTGTGTGTTTTTTTGTTTACTGTTGATGTCATGTACTTTCAGACTTAGCAAGGACCTGACTTTAGTCGCAATTTACTACGCATCGACTGGGTAAGATACTATTTACACCATATCTGCAGCAATATAAACAGATACCCAGCATCAACAAATGACCAAAAGTACTGATCAGGATACAGGGATGGTACTTCCCCAGATTGTGAATTGTTTCAACTGAGAACAAATTCCCTGACAATTATATTTTAATCTGCTAGAGTAACCATGAAGACCACCATAGAGACCCAAAAGTTCTACAACAACTAAGGGGGAACTCCAGGTACAACATGAAACAACAGAACCAATAAATAAGGGTTTTTTTACCTTACCCCTCAACATTAACTATGAAGTGAGTTTACCCCCCTCAATTATCGGTAATTGAGTTTACCCCCTTGAACTTATTATTTTTGGGAAAACACTAGAGTCCTGTTTGGCATAAGGGAATTGGAATCATAACTTAAATAATCTACGACAAAAAAAAAGTCTCTAGAAAATATATCCTTGATAAATCAAACACTAAAGTACGATACTAAAATTGCTGAAATCACATTCATAGATAGTTATTCTTGGTAGTCATATTCTTTTTCCGCACATCAAACATTCTCCAAGTGTTTTTAACAAAAATAGTAAGTCCAAGGGGGTAAACTCAATTATCAATTATTGAGGGGGTAAACTCAATTACAAATTAGTATTGAGGGGGTACAGTCAAAAAAACCCAGTAAATAATGAAAATACTTTACCAGCTCATTGCATAGCCAGAGAAAAGCAATCTCAAAATGGCAAAGATAATAGGAAAAATGACTGCTAGAATAACTCCACTTAAATGGTAAAGCATTCCTGAAACATAAAAATTTAAAAGTCCTTGTTAAGCTCCCGATTCGAGTGGCATGCTTGAAGCATTATGTAGGTAAAACAGCAAGTGAATAACAACCATCATACCCTTCATGAAGTCACATAAAATTCTGAAACAAGAAAGAACACCAGCATCACGGAATTGCAAAATGAAAGGCATGAGAAGAAAGATGACAGTGGGAAGACTGTGGAGTACCAGAGCTGTTTTTCTAGAATAATACACCTGAAAATGAGAAAATAAGCTATTTATCTGTCGAGAATCTCTCGAAAGCATCCATATACTGTAGCTGTAATGACCATAAAGAGAGGGCACGATTATATATCCAATTTAACCACTGGGGATAACATGAATCACGAAGCACTACAGCATACCGTAAACCATGATAAATAGTCAAAGAAAACAGCACGCTCCTCATCATCCTCTGTATGATTCCTTAGAGCTGAAACAGACTTTCTTTCATAGGCGTTTAGCAGTTTAGGGGAGCTTGTGAAACCCTTAATCA
This sequence comes from Eschscholzia californica subsp. californica, assembly GCA_002897215.1. Lineage (NCBI taxonomy): Eukaryota > Viridiplantae > Streptophyta > Magnoliopsida > Ranunculales > Papaveraceae > Eschscholzia > Eschscholzia californica. The sequence continues at coordinate 1,298,608 of BEHA01000086.1, read as the reverse complement.
AACTGAACAAATTCTCTCCTCTAGCTTGCATACTTCCAGGTCTAATCGATGGAATTTCTCACGTATAAGAGAAAATTTGGGATCAGGTATATATATGTTAAACTCCAAGAAATTGTAAAAAATGTACCAAAGTAGCACTTGAAATGCATACAATAATCTGTCTACAGTATCGGAGGATGTATGATAGAAATATCCACCAAAAAGAAAGATAATATCCAGCCCTGGAATGTCGGCATGATCTTGAGAGAATATTCTATAGTCAGTATCTCCAGGAATAACAGGGAAAACATCCTGCATTTATAGATTAAATCAATGCAATCATCAATAACTCGAAAGCAAAACGCCAATCAAAAATTGAGGAAGATTAATTAGTCCCAAGCTTATGCAACTACCAAGAAACTGTTGACTAACAAATAAAAAACTCAAAACTGCGAACTCAATGTACGAGGCCATAGTAATTGTCATTTTAGCGTGCTAGATGTTAAAATCGACAACATTTATAAAAGGATATGAAGTGAAACCTGTGCTGCACTGTGTGCCATGGGATGCACAGCAGACTGAGAATAAACATGAGAAGGCCAAGACCCAGGTCCAGATTGGCAAACTAAATCTGTCAATTTTAAACAAAATAAACCAGGAGTTAGGTATCTATGTAATTCATCAAAATCTTATACCAAGGCATTTCACTATATTATATTGTTAGCTTAAATTCAGGTTCAACAAGTAATTGAAGTTGTTTCAGATTCTAAATGAAATGAGGAGAAGTTGAGAAAGATTCTTAAATTACCAGGGCCACCAGTCCCAGATGCTTCAACATTAATAACAGCTCCAATCGTGTTTTGCCATTTATGTGTCTTCACAAAGCCATGTGCACCCTGGTTTATTGCACAGAAATTAGCTCAAGAAATAACTATGAGTTGAGAACAAACAAGTTCACAATAAATATAAGGAACAAGCCATAAATAGCATCAAATGGTCCCAGGAACTCAGAATTTTGAGGGGACAAAAGGTAGTGCCCGAGAAATAAAATTATGCATCTATATACATTTGTGAAGATGTCACGAGCGTTGAGAGGAGAAAAAGCACACTGTAAGAGAAAATTTAAGTAGTCATTTGCTAATGTTAAATGATAAACCATCCCGTACGAGGAGAAACAATTCTTCTGCTCCATTGAAAAGAAATATAACAGGTCGAGGGGGAATCCAGTTAGAATCAACTGCAAGTCTTGCGATTTCAAGCATTGAGGCTACAAAAGAGGAAACAAACTCGCTGTAAACAAGAAATAGTATCAGCCATCTCACTAAAACTAGAAACTGATAACATCAAACTCACCTACACATGAACCACAGTCACTAGCACCAGGGGACCCAAGTGGACTATCAAAATGACCATTTATTAAGAGAGCTGGATCAGTATCTTTTGACTCTGCTGATGAAATCCTGCAATTCAATTGGGATTAAAAGAAGGAAATTCCTAACCAATATGATAATCGCGTACAACACCGGCAGCTTTGTATTGTTCATTACTCTATAATAGACTCAAACAAAATCATTTTGAAACAATCAAACTTTTTTGGTTTGGACTTACTACTAAGGATATATAAGAAGATCTGAAGTACCCATCAGTCTATCCTTCTAAAGAATCTAAACTAGCCATTAACTTAAAAGGAATTTGCAGAACCTTTTAGTAAATTCTTTTTAAATGCCTAGTAACAGATAACCTTACCTTCAAGGAAAATACACAAAATGAACAATTTAAAAGTACCTCATAATGATATTAGTATGGTTTCTATACTGAAATGCTAAGCCATGACCCAAAAACATCATCCAGAAAGAACCAGCAACAACTGTTTCTTCAATCTCAATTCTGCAAAACCACATAGATTCTAGCACATGAACATTGACAAAGATACTGAAAAATCAAATTCATATATCAAGTATTTCCATAAAAGTTAGCTAATAGAACCAAGTAATGACCTAATATTTGGTCCAGCTCTTTCAGATAGCATCTCTAACTGCAACTTTATGTATTGAGCTGCTTCTTTTAAACCTGGACGTCCTTCCTGATAATTTCTCACCGGAGAATAATGAATTATTCAGACAACCAAAACTAAAAATTCAAAAAACACACAAAAAGAAAAAGTTTGAAATGAAACTTACTTGACGACCGTCAATTTCTTCAGACAAAACTCGAACATGTTCAATTGCTCTTGCTTCTGAGAATCGATCAAGAGGTGCGTTCATATCAAGAGGTTTAATGTGTTTGTTGTTAAGAATAGTATACACTATAAACGACATGATTCCATACATAAACCCTAAAGAAATCAAGCATTTGAAGGCAGAAATATCTCCAGAACTAAGTTTAAGCTTCATTTTTTTTCGTTCTGCAAATCTCAATCAAGTGTTTGTCAGTAGTATAATATTGATGTATCAAAGATTCAAACACTAGAATTTGAAAGAAAAGAAGAATCGATTATAGAAATAAGAAGAATAAGTTGATTCAGGGAAGAATTTGGAGTGTTTAATATGATGAAAGGAATTCTCTTTCTTAATGGTGTTAAGAAGAAGAGAGACGGTAACCTGGAGGTGATCGCTTCAGATTCCAAGTTCGAGAATTAAATAATGGATTCATAAACTGCTCCTTTCCCCCTAATTTGACAAATAAGAAAAATAAAATTAAAAAAATAAAAAAAAAGGGAGAGTTTGACACCGACCCCACTTTTATATCGATAACAGGACTGCACCCCGTTTATTTTTTACTTTTGATTTACACACCTACGTGACCGGAAAACGCTAACTTCTAGTTAAATTTTAGTTGTGAGAATCGCACATGTGAATCAAGACAAAAATACCCTTATGAATGATTTTGACATTGACCCGCACTTTTATATCGATATTAGGATTACACTCCCGTTTTTTAAAACTTTTCATTTATACACCCACGTTAGCAAAGAACGTTTGTTTCTAGTTTAATTTCAGTTGTGCAAATCACGCATGTGAATCAGAACAAAAATACCGTTATTTACATTTAAATTTTCTTCTATTCTATTAATCAACTTCATCAACCACAGTCAACCATACACTTTCATTGACCCCCACCACCCTTACACATCCACCAACACAATATTTATCTTCACAAGCTACCATCACAACCATCATCAACCTTAGGACTTTTAGTCAGTGTTCAAAGTTGTATGTCTTCTTTGGTTGATTAGAGTTAACTGAGTTAAAGGTCAGCTCATAGAAGAAATCAAATTTGAGAATTGATTAAGTAGATGATGATATGATGGTAGTGATGGTGGCAATAGCCGAAGATCGCCATGATTTCAAGACAAGCTCATTCTGGTCCATGAGTTTTGAAAATAGATGACTTCATTTTGGGATGTATAAGTTGTTAATACTTCGATATGTGTTTTTGAAATGAGATGACTCCATTTTAGGATGTATAAATTGTTGATACCTCTTTTCACAAAATCATTGTCTGGGTAATGTTGATAATGATGGACTTAGAGATGACGAAGATTATAAGTTCATTATCAAAAAAATTAGTTCAAGCAGTTTGTGAAGATTAAGATTGTGGCGATGGTTGCGTAGGCTGGAGAAGATGATGATGATGATGATGATGATGATGATGATGATGATGATGATGATGGTAGTGGCAGTCAATGAAGGGAATAGTTGTATGTGGTTGATGAAGTTGATTAATGGAAGAAAAAATAAGAAGGTATTGAGATGAACATTAAAATGTAAATAAGGGCATTTTTGTCTTGATTCACATGTGTGATTCCCACGGTTGATATTTACCTAGAAGTTAACATTTTCCATCTACATGAGGGTATAAATCAAAAGTTCTAAAAAATGGGGGTGCAGTCCTAATATTGATATAAAAGTGGGGGTGAATGTCAAAATCATACATAAGGGCATTTTGGTCTTAATTCACATATGCGATTCGCACAACTGACATTTAACTAAAAGTTAACGTTTTTCGTCCACGTGATGATGTAAATCATAAGTAAAAAAAAAACAGAGGTGTAATCTTAATATCGATATAAAAGTGGGGGGGTCATAAAGTCATTAGTGACATTCTAAAGTGTGATTAATCTACTAAGGGTGCCTTTATAAGCTCGCCCAAAATTGCTCTTGGGGCTTCCTTTGAGGGATTGACCATGGTCTGACTCACGACACCTATAAGCGCCCTTCTCAGACTGACCTGTCCAAGGCCCAAAATATTATTTCAGACTGGGCCACTTTGAGGGCCTCGAACCCTAAAGTTCTCTCTTTAAGTTCAACTATGTCTCAGATCCATCTAGGTTGATCATAGAAGTTCTCTTTTTAAACTCATCTAGGTCTCAGATCCTTTCTTAAGGTCTTCAATTTCTCTATTCAACCTCTGCACGAAACGAAGAAGAAACGAAACAAGGGCAGCATTTTAGGTCTCTAATTCATAACCAAGCTCGAATCTTCAAGCTCCAAAAGTCTTAGGTTTTTCTTGCAAGATCATTGAAATGAAAGAAAAACGAAGAAAAGAAAAAGAGTCAAAGGGGCGCGTTCGTGGTGCCATGAGAAATTTTAGGTTCGTGCGAGGGCGCCTACAAACGAAGGACCTTTAGTTTAATGTTGTTTGATAAGTCTAAAGTTCATTTTAAAGAGGACTTACGTTAGTTTATGAGTAAATGATTTCAAATAGTAATTTATTGTAACTGAGAATATGTTCAATTTAAAGACCCAAATTTTGTTTAGTACTCAAAATTTTACCATACAAAGTTATATAGAAAGCGCTCGTAATGTCTACAGAATTTTGTGTCTAAATTTTGAAGGAGATAGTCCTTCGGTCTGAAGGAGATGTCCTTCTGAAGGAGTGTCCTTCCGAAGGAGTGTCCTTCCGAAGGAGTGTCCTTTGACCAAGATGGCAATGCGTACAATTTGTCAGTTAGGATAACGATGACTTTATCCGGAATATCATCTAGTCCGGTCCAATTAGGGGTCGTAATACTTAGCTGGAAGCCGCTTACTGTAACACCCCAAATCCAGATTTCCACGTCGGCCGCCATGAAAACCTAAACTTAAAGCATTTCTCCGCAGAACAGTAAACATATACGATATACTCATCAAGGAGACAAATAGTATCGAACATGAAGCTCAAAAAGTAACAATAAATCATCTAATAAAATTTTACCAAGTTTCTCAAAACTCACAGGATGTCTCTAAATCATCGACACAAATGTCGGACAAGATAAAACATAAATAACACCAAGTGTTTAGGAGATACAACTCCAAATAATTACCTAAAGAAAGACAGAAAACCACTAAAGAAACTCCTCCAAGGCTAACTATGACTCAAGCAGGTGGCACTTCCCGATTTCCTTGTCCTGAAAAATAAAAGGTTGGGTCAGACCCCAACAAGTAGATTTCGAAACCTCTAAAGCCTCAATAGACAGTTTCAAGAGCAACCAAAACAAATAGACAACCACATATCATGTAAAGATGTCCAAGTATAGTATCCGAGTTGTGACCATTCGAAATAAAGTGTACCACATATGTAACAAACAACAAAAAGCGACATGATGAGTTGGTGTCCACCTTATGTAAGAGGGTGGTCCACAAGGTCATCCATTGTGTTAGCGCCGACCCCATACGCTCCATACCTATATCACATCCGGTAGAGAGGGTCGAACCAACCACAAAACTCTTACAATTCTCCACCAACTCCATCACATCACACACATATAATAGCATCACACCACAACATACATAATCAAAATCATATTCGTTAGCATATTACGACATACGAGTTTCATATTTATAATGTTTGCAAGTAATGAATCAATGATGATAATAGCCTAAAATTCGCATATCATGTTGACTTCTAGCACATGTTCATGTATCTATATAAAGAGTATTGTCCAATAGTGAGAGGCATCTAATGACAAGAGTTATATACTAAAAATCATGGCAAATAAAGAGGTTTAGCCCTAAATATCATTGTAATACATGAATCTAGCATGAAAATGTAAATGAAGATTGTGTGGTTCATCAAGTAGGTCATTATAGCAAATATCCTCAAAATCTAACACATAGATGAGATTCAAAGTGACCTAGAAATAAGTTTGTAGGAATATAAATCTACTACTTATAGTGTATATATATTTGTGTCAAGAGCCCTAATCTACGTTCAAGTAATACTAAAATCTAGGGTTAATAGTGTTATCTAATTTGTCTAGGTTTTCTATAAAAATGGCTATTCAAGCCCTAGAGAGATAGAAATCTACCTTAGATCCAAAGCAAACCAAACTCCACACCAAGAACAACAAAGAAGAATCACCAAGCTTGATCCCTTCTTCTTCTCCTTCCTTTGCCCTAACTCTCTCTCTAGAACCAAAATCCCTCTCTCTCTAGCACTATTTGGCTCCTACACTCAAGAAGAACAAGGAGAAAATAAAGAAACCAAAAGAAGGGAGTAGGGTTTAGGGATTTAAGAGTTTAGGTGGTTTGGGGGATGGGAAGGGAATAAATCCCACTTTCTCACTCTAGAACCCACGGGTAGAGAAGAAACAAAATGGGGATAAGGTTTTAGTAAATGGGTTATATGCCTATTGCTATTTACACCTAATTTTTTTTCTTCTAGGGGCACTACACTTACGACCGTCGGATCACTTCGGTAATCCGCGACTAACATAGATCGGATCCTACAACGGGTTACACCAAAGAGTGGGAGTTTGATCGGAGAGAGTTGACTCATGGGAGCTTGCGTATAGATGGATATGATCCAGTCTGATAGTGCCAAAAAGATAGAAAGAATGGGGCTCGAAAGAGGAACCCAAAAAGGTGGAAAAAACCACTTATGGGGTGTCCTGATCAAGCCCATTAGGGAGTTGATCAGGACCGGCCATAAGAGTAGGGTGGGTCGGCCAGGCTGAACCCATTAGTGGGCTTAAGTGGTCGGCCAGGCCGAGCCCATTAGTGGGCTTAAGTGGTCGGCCACACACTAATTGGGGAAAACCCTAATTTTAGTTAGAAAGAGTTCTGACGTGTTTATCTTTTCTGGGACTCTTATGGAAACCTAATTGGAACCAAATTCTAATTAGGATTTTTCTATATAAGGGTCATTAGAGAACAGAAAAAGGGTTGGATTTTTCTCAGGAGAAAACTTCATCCCTCTCACAATATACAAGTGGAGACAGAGGGTTTTCGAGAAAAAGCTCTGAATCTATCTATGAAGTCAAAAGAAGAATGGTTCTTCTTCTCAACCTTCAATGGAGTTCTAGCGGACAACAAAGAAGGGAGATCAAGTTATTCACTCGGGTGTTTCAAGTAGAGGAACGACAACTGAAGCTCTCATCTTCTTCCGGATAAAGTCATTGGAATCTAGTTCGTGAGAAAGCGAATCCAGGTATTCTTCTTTCAGTTTCTAGTTCATTTTTAGTTCATGCATATGATCCTGGTAAACTAGTATTAATCATATGATGATTGAAATTCCGCTTACAACATTAGTGAGATGATTAGAGTATTAGATACATACAAAACCCTACAAATTTAACATCTTTGAATTCAATTAGGATAGAATTTCATCTAAAAGCACCATAAAATAATATACTTAAGAAATATATTAATAGATTTTATAATCGAACGGAATGAAACATAATAAAACATATTCAAGTCTAATAGATTTATAATTTTTATAGCGAGAAACTAGGTGTTACAAAAGACAAGACTCTCCCATGAACCCACCTAAAATAAATCAAAAATCCCATGAACCTCTTGCGCAAAATGACAAGCTTGTATGTCTCTCCCATGACTCTCCCATTCAACTTTTTTAGTTTTCACAAGTACTTCTATTTGATTTCTTTTCTTGTGTTTCCCAAATGTTTTTCTATCCATATTTTTCATCATCATCTTAAACAACTTTATTACTCTTTTACTATATTTTTACTCCAGTTCCTTCTACCTTCATCATCATAAAAAAGAGACTGTAATTTTTTTTCTCCCTTGAAGTATGATTCTCCCTCCCATATTTCCAACTGATCTTCTCTCATTTATTTTCTTTGTGGACCTCTTATAACACATGTCATAATAATATATAGTCTTTTTCGATGCATTTTGCTTCATAAGTGAAGAAGGAGAGGATTGGTCTTTTTCTTGTGGAAGACCAAAGTACTAGCCTTATTTTTAATAGGGAAGGGTAATTTTTATTTTTGATGAAGGGAAATACCATTAAAATAAAGCGTCTATTACAAGCCAACTTAAAATTCAGAAAAGAAAGATGCTACATCATTCCATATTTTCTTATACCCATGAGTACGCCCCCATTTAGCTAAAGCATCAGCATAGCCATTACCATTTCTAGACACATAAGTGAAAATAATTCCCGAAAATTTATCTTTGATGTTCTTGATCTGTTGGACGATATCTTGAGATTGCCATTGAGTTCTTCCTTCATCACCGTTGATAGCTTGGATTATTGACTTGTTATCACTTTCTAGATGCACATAAGCAATTTGTAGTTGCCTCGCTCCTAGAAGCCCATATAATATTGTTAAGCTTTCACATTCTTCCGCATTCTGTCCTCGTACAGTATCTGCTGCTGCCATTAAAATTTTGGCATCTGCATCACGCATAATGTAACCAATCCCTGCTTGTTCTGTAAGGTTCATAAAAGAGGCATCTACATTGATTTTAATATAAGGTGTCGTAGGAGGTTTCCATGTTTGTATATCCGTTTTTTCCTTACTCTTAGTGGTGATGCAATTTTCTGTTCTGAGTGGGGTTGTAGTGGTGCTGTTTATCCTTTCTATCGTTTGGACTGGATTCTGTTTATTCGTCGTAAAACAGTTCTCACATCTGGATTTCCACAGTAACCAAAGAATTTTAGCATACAGATTAATAGTTTCTTCCTCAAGGGACTTCCATTATTGAATCCATTGCATAATGGTCTCAATGTGATCAGTTCTAACATTATAATGAAACCAGACTGCCTTCGCGAAAGGGCAATGAAGCATGACATGATCAATAGTCTCTTCCTCATTGCAGTTAGTACAAGAGTAATTATTTCCAATGAAATTGCCAATTCTAGCTCTGACTGATAAGCTATTCGTACAACATTTCCATAGAAATAGTTTAATCCTTGGGATAGTGTTCATATTCCATATAAAGAACCAGTCCATCTGGTCATTAGTGTTAAACATTGAATTGTTGCGTAAAAAATTGTACATGGATTTAAGCGTGAAATTACCTGATTTTGTCAGTGTCCAAATGGCTTTATCCTCTTCATTAGGATTGAGATTGATGCTGAGTATTGCCCTGCAAATGTCATTATTAAAAAACATATTAATAACATTTAAATTCCAATTTCCATTCGTAATAAGTTGTGAAACCCGATTCAAAGAGCATCCTCTATCATTCGTAATGGGAGGTGGATGGTTAGGTATCCAGTAGTCTGTCCAAATATTGATTTGCTCTCCTTTGTTGATGTTCCAAAATATCAGACTCTCACTTTGATGATAGTGTTTAGATATAGATTTCCACGGCCACGAGTGATGGTTCTTGGGCGGTTTAGGTTTATTTGAGTTGTGAAAATACTTCCCTTTAAGCACTTGAACCCAAATAGCCTTCGGATTGTTGATTATACGCCAGTTCAGTTTGTGCAAAAAAGCTTGATTATCGAGCTGAGGCAGACGAAGCCCAAGACCTCCAAATTTGCGAGGTTTGCAAATAGAGTTCCAATTGATCGTATGAAAAGTTTTGGATTTTCCCCACCAAAAAGTCCTTTGAATAGACTCAATGCTGTTGCTAATGCCTTTAGGAAGGACAAAGCACTGCATCTGGTATCGGGGAACGGCCGCTACGATTGTAGAGATGACTACCGAGCGGCCAGCTTGCGAGAGGAGATGAGTTTGCCATTTGGCAAGCTTATTTTTTATTTGAGTGACAAGAGAGTTGAAAGCTTGTTTCTTGTTACGATCGATAAAAAGATTAGTGCCAAGGTATTTGTCCCCTGATGACGAAATGTGGACTTTAAGTTCTCTGATAATCATCCGTTTGAACTTGGGGTGCGAATTTTTAGAAAAGAATATATTCGACTTCGCATAGTTGATCATCTGGCCAGAAGCTTCACTGAATTCCTTAAGAATTTGTTTAAGGTTGTAGATATTCTCCAGAGAGTTTTGCCCAAAAATGATGCAGTCATCTGCGAAGAGGAGATGTTTGATCGAGAAGTTCGCGTTAGGGATAGGAAAGCCGATGAAGGAGGAAGCACTATGATTATTCTCAAGAAGCCGACTAAGACCTTCCATGGCAATGGCAAACAGGAAAGGGGAGAGTGGATCTCCCTGCCTAATACCCCTACTAACATTAAAAGTACTGCCCAGTCTCCCATTGATAAGAACCGCCATGGACCTGGTAGAAAGGCAGGTCCTAATAAGATTGATCCAAGTGTTAGAAAAACCCATCCTCTTCATAACGTTCTCCAGATAGCTCCATTCAATTCTATCAAAAGCTTTAGACATGTCTAATTTTAAACCGAAGTAGCTTTTGGCTCCTTTGACTTTTTTGAAGGAATGGATGATTTCTTGGCTAATAATGATATTATCAGTGATTTGTCTGCCAGGAACATAAGCTCCCTAGAAAGGGGAGATAATATCAGCCAGAATGGGTTTAAGTCTATTAGCCAGAATTTTGGTAATGATTTTATACGTAGTGTTCAGCAAGCTAATAGGACGATAATCAGCAGGAGATTGAGGAGTTTTAGTTTTGGGTAGAAGGCAAATGTGAGTATGGTTTGACTTCTCAGGAAGAGTATAGCTCTGAAAGAAAGTGTTAGTCATAAGTTGAATATCATCCTTAACAGTATCCCAGTTAGACTGGTAAAAATACGGAGGAAAACCATCTGGACCTGGAGCCGCTCCCGGCTTGAGAGAGAAAGTGGCCTTCCGAAGTTCCTCATACTGCGGAAGCGCCGTGAGAGCTTCATTTTGAACTTCCGAAATCTGAGGGTAAAATCACTCCATAAAGTTAGTAGAGATCACCGAACCCGCTGTGGTGGAGATCTGCTGAATATGCTTGGAAAAGATCATCGCTATCTCCACTTCATCATTCGTCCAAGAGTTATCCTCCCTCTTAATGGCAAGTATCTTATTCTTGCGAAATCTGGTGGTTGCTTTGGCATGGAAATATTGAGTATTTCTATCTCCCAAATTGATATTTGCAATTCTAGACTACTCCTTCCATAGACTCTCTTGCTGAAGAAGCAGGGTCTCGATCTGGGCGTAAGTGTTCTTGAAATCTTCAGCGTTATTAATTCTCTGAAGATTCTGAGTGAGTTGCTTGATATTAGTATCCAGATGACCAAAGACCTCTTTATTCCATTTGGAGAGTTTAATAGCAAGGGAATTAAGTTTGGATTGGGTTAGGGATGTTGATCCTATTGGTGTTAATGAACCCGGCACAATCAGGGTGAGACATCCAAGTGCGAATGAATTTAAAGGGTTTACGACCAAGAGCAGACTGGTTTTTGGTCGAAAGAAGAATAGGGTTATGATCAGAACCTAGAGTATCAAGATGATTAACTCTGGATTGAGGGTAACTGGTAAGCCAATTATAATTTGCAATCGCTCTATCCAAGCGTTCTTCAATCAGATTACCTGCAAATTGTCTATTAGTCCAAGTATAAGGATAACCAATATAACCTAAATCATGGAGGCCCAGCTTATTTATGAAATTTTTGTGCAAATGAATCGTCGGAAGATGAGCCGGTTGACCACCCGACTTTTCCGACGGATCAAGGATGCAATTGAGGTCGCCTATAACTAACAACGGGGTATTGTCACAAGGGGCCAATTTACTGAGCGTATCCCATGGTTTCATTTTATTGTTCTTATAAGGGCTACCATAGAAACCTGTCAGCAAAATTTTATTACCCAAAGTGACCTCAGTAATATTGACATGGATCATATTAGTGTCAGCATGAATAATCTCCGTGTCATAGTTGTTGTTCCAAAAAAGAGCTAAACCCCCGGCTTTATTCACCGGGTCAATAACATGTTTATTGAATATATTACCCAAAGTGACCTCAGTAATATTGACATGGATCATATTAGTGTCAGCATGAATAATCTCCGTGTCATAGTTGTTGTTCCAAAAAAGAGCTAAACCCCCGGCTTTATTCACCATTTTGTCAATATTAGCATTCATACATTTCGTTTCAGAAAGAAAGATAATATCAGGGTTATGAGGGAAGGGTAATTGTTCTTATGAAAAGAGAAAAGTCCTCACAAAAAGAAAGAGGACAAGAGAAGAGTTGAAGTAGACCAACTATCTTCTTCTCACTCGTGAAGAAGACCTGTCGTCTTTCTGTTCATTTGTAAAGAAGACAATATCTAATTCTTTAAGAAATAGGTAAAAGAAAGAGAAGAAGAGTTGCAGAACATGAGAAAGAGAAAATCATATCAAGATAGAGAGAAATTCTTATTTCTTATTGGCCCCTAATTTGTGATCAATTGGCTATTTTTAACTCAATTGTGTTCGACATTTTGTTTTGGCCTCTAATTGTGCGTGGCAATTCATTTTGGCCTCTATTTTTGCCAACTCACCGATTTTGTCCTTATGACACTCTTTTTTTTTTCTTATTTATCTCTTTTGCTTTTTTTTCTTTTCTTTTATAATCGTGTCTCTTTCTTCTTCATCTCCAACAATTAGTCGTCAGTTGAGGGTGTCAGTCAGTTGGGCACCTTCGGCTGACGACCTTTTCTTTTGAACTTTTTCCTCTTTTTCCATCATCTTCTTATTCATTTCTTCTCTTTCTTCACCTTATTCCTCTATTACTCTCTCTATGTTCCGCCAAAGTGGAGGGGTCCCCTCTTCGTCGAAACCCTTTGTCTGAATCTGGAATTTCCAGATCCAGATAAAGTGACCTCCTCTAGATCTAGAAAAGAAATGAATAAAGAAATTAACGCTTTTTCTGACGATGAAGATGAAAGTGTGAAAGAGTAAAATTTTAAAAAAGAAAAGAAAGTTAAACTAGAAGATGTGATGGTAAAGGTGATGAAGGTGGTGACGATGATGAAAAATAAGGAAGGAGAATTAGCTGCGAGAAAATAAATAAATAAATAACTAAATAAGAACATCTCCAATGCAACACTCAAACTCTAAATCTTAGAGTGCCACATAAGATTTTTAGAGTTTTTCTTTAAAATCCATCTCCAATGCAAAACTCAACATGAATCTCTAAAGTGATGTGTCAAGATTTACTTTAGAGATCCTTAAGAGAGCACTCTAAATTTAGAGTGTCCTCTTGAGGATCTCTAAGTGCCACATAGGCAAATCAATTAGTTTTAACCTAAGATATAGGTTTTTAGAGTTTCTCTTGAGTGTTGCATTGGAGAAGGTTTTGCAATAGAGTGTCTCTAAATGGCCAAATAAGAAAGAGACCACTTAGAAATCCATTTTTTACCCTTGACACATAGGATTTTTAAAGTTTTTCTTGAGTCTTGCATTGGAGATGCTCTAAAGGGACTTTTGGAAAGTCAAAATCTAACCTAACAAATTTTTAACGGAGAAAATATAAAAAGTCAATGATCTTGACATGCGATGAGAACTACGCATTCTCATGGATAGTCATGAATTAGGAGCCATACGAAAAATAACTGATAAGAAAACATTTGAATAACTCTTGGGAAAGTTTTAAAGGGCACCCCTAATAGTGTTAGAGGCGCCTCCTTCATTAACAAATTTTTTCTCAAAATTACCTTGAGGGGATGTCTTTAACCCTTAGGGAACAGCCTTTAAAACTCCCCTAACTTTTTTAAAGGTCGCGGCTTTGGGGAATAAAAAAAATCGCAGGGGATAAAGACATTGGTCAACAATATCTAACTCCCCCAATAATGTACAAAAAAACATGGATTCCCTATAAAACTTATTCACCGGAAGTTATTCTTTATGCCCCAAAACCGCGGCCTTTTTTAAATACTCAAAATCCGAATACGTAGAATGACAATTCTGCTGTGGTCGAATTTCCAAAAAGGAAAATTCTAATGTGGTCGTTATAACCATATTGTCTTACCTATTCTTTAGGGAGAAACCTCTTCCTCGAAAAGAAAGTTGTTATGAGTGGAATCCTTTTAACCATACTTCTATTACTGGATCATTTCCTGAGTTACTCTGTTGATGTATTTTCTATTAAAATTTGTAGATTGTGTTAAAAGGTCTTTACTCACCCATAAATCAGGGTCAACCCAAGTATATCGGAGGCCCCAAACGAAATTAAAAATTGGACCCCATACAATGGATATTAGACAGAAATTAAATAAAATTTAACAATGCAAAGGGTAGGAATCGAACCCTTGGCCTTTTATCCAAGATCTAAACTCTTTACCACTAAGATACGCCTTAAATTATGTTTGAAATTGGTTTAAAGTATGATTAGTTTTTCGAAAGTTACATACGAAATAGGAAACATGAGGCCCTTGATTATTTGGGGGCCAAAACGACCGCTTTGATGACTTTGATCACGGGCCACCCTGCCATAAATTAGTATCTTTTACCATTGAATTTGTACATATTGTTTGATTCCAGTTTTATTTATGGAAGTAGCCATTAGTGTGTAGGTTACAAATATCTCTGTTGCACACTATTTTGTTGTTTATGGGAAACTATATTTGTTGTGTAACTGATGAAATAAAGGTGAGTTTGTATAACAAATGTTCTTTATATGAAACATAGTTTTTTTTTGTTGTTGAAATTATATGAAACATAGTTAGATGTGATTGTCACCTAATCAATAATTCGTTTTAGCCTAAGCGGATGTCCCTATCCATTTCCATTAACATGTTACTCATGATGGAATTCTTAAAAGAAAATGTAATAAGACTAGTGGCCCTACCCTAATTTATATAATAATATAGGACTGGATAACTAAAATTATAAAAGATTTAGAATAGGTTGGACAAATGGAAGTTTATAATGTTGGACAGGTTTGTGTGTTCTAAAATCGTCTGACTTCACTCCTACATCTACTTTTTACCTAGTGCAAACGGTCATAATTCATATTTCATGTATTTTATAAAAATGTGATTTACTCACCGTTGTTGTTTAGAAAAAACCTCGTATATATCGTCCTATTTTGAACCACTTCCACGGTTCTATCAGTTTTCATATTACTACTTTTGATCATCAGTACAATTATTACAAAAAATACAGGCACTACTCACGTGGCAATGCATTGTATCTATGATTAAGTACAAATTGTTATTAAGTATAATAACACAGTTCTAAGAACATCTACAATGCAACACTCAAGCTTTAAAACTTCTTTATGTCGGAGTAGTATGCCATAAGCCATAGAAAGAAAAAACTAACATTGTGAAATCAACTCAAAGTGCACGTATCAAATGTGAATTTTATGACAACAAAAACCACCGTGGACCCCCAAACAACATGAAATCAACCAACCAAATTTGGATCAGTCAACATCAGATTGGACTTTGGAGGTCATCTTGTTTCCATCTATGCCTT